>OX637532.1:159612736-159615236 GCA_951800035.1 Linnaemya tessellans | reverse complement strand
AACGGTGTTGTTTGTAACGGCTGCACCAAAGGCACATATATCATTAGCTGAATTTTAATTGAAAAAGGTTGGCTGCAATGTCTCCTGATAAAGTCTAAATTGTCTTTAATTTCTTTCCCCTAAAGGTATTGTTTTTTTTTTTTGCAAATTGATTCATTATAAACATGTGTCTCTTTTCTCTGGCTAAAAAATAAATCAAAGTGTCTGCTTTCTAGCTCAATACTAGAAACAAAATCAGAACATATCTCGTAACCACCTACAGGTATTCTTCGATGAATTTCTATATTCGGTTGTAAATACTTGATCACTTCTAGTGTCTCGTATCGCTGATTGTATGACGGCCGTTCTGCCGCGAACCCTGTATTTAAGTTTAATGAAGTAAGTAGACCGACACCTACACAAGCACACATACACATGCTGGTATGCACGTGCAGGTATGAAATATTACAACCTTTATTATACGCTAAAATATATATAGTTTTTTATGTCTTTGGTTGTTTGTTTGTGTTGAACATCCTACTCCTTTTGGTATTCGAACAGGGCCTTATGCATATTTATTAGCTTTTATATAGGGTTTAAAAGTGCCATGCCAACGCGCTTTTAAATTAAAAATAAGTGCTTATCACTATTTAAGTTGTTGTTGCTGTTGTTGTTGTTGCATTTTTAGTTTCTCCTTGCATTATTGCATTCCTGTAATGTGTTGTATGCGATGGCTTTGTTAGATAACTGCCTGGCGTACACTGTTTTCCAACATAAAAAAGGTGTTGAAATTTCTAAATATTTATAAAAAAAATTTTATGAATGTAGAGATAAATTACTGAAAATCTGTTTTCTCTCTTTAAAGTCTTGAAGTTCGCTAGACGTTAACCAAAAAAAAAAAATTTTAATTATTTAAGAGTTCATATAGTTGACTTTTCTATGCGCTGCTATCGGTAATATTTGGTGAAGGAGCTAGTTAGTTTCACCATTTTGTAATTTGGTTTATTCAGTTTATTCTTTGTCACTATATTAAATTTAATTGAAATGGATGGGTTATAATTCGTAATGTTATATTTAGAAAAGCTTGAAAAGAATTCCAAGAATTAATAGAAAATCATGAATTTAATTATTTAATTGAAACAAAGTAGGAACAGTTGTTTTCAAAGGCCGCCACACTTTCACCTTCAGTAGTTATTGTTTTTTGCCCCTCATTTAATAGATGAACAAGAACAATAACTAACAATTGTTTGACGACATCCGACTGTACATCACAACGATACAACTTTTTCCATGCCTTATTTTTGTGCGACCTCTTCTTAATATTTAAAGTATTTGTTAATAAAAAATTATAAATATTTTCGATATATACATTTTAACCAGTTTGTACTCACAGTATTTCATTCATCATCAGTAAGATTTTTTCTTTAAGATTCAGATAATATTTTTATTATTATTACCGTTGAGAATCGGAAATACAACTATTTGATTGCAGAAAAGTAATTTTATGATATATAATTTTGTTTCCACTTTCAACTACAACAATACTGGAATGAGAAATTAAGAATAAGAGGTTTCCTTAAGATTTTTAGCCTAAGCCAACTGAGTTTAGGAAATAGCTAAAAAAAAAACATTAAAATTATCACTTTAGGTTTTACGAATTATTAACTGGGAAAAATATCACAATTAACATATTAATGCTTAGACGACAGCTAGCTACTGAATACAAGTGTGCGTATATAGCAAATATGTATTTAAATGGGAATAATTATTTTCAGGGATACAAAGCAGGTTGTTGTCCGTGCTGCTGCGATGGCTCTAGTTATTGAATGAGACATCGTTGCAAAAGGGTGGTTCATGTTAAAAGATAGTAAAAAAATATTTTTTAATTAAAAATAAATTTATTAACTTAATGTATGGATTTGTATTTTAATAGTGAACCTTTTGTTTATATAAATTGTATTACAGGATGTTAATTTCCCAACAGGCTATAGGTTCAAATCTGCGAAACTGCAAATTATTTTTTATTTTATTTTTATTATTAATAAATGAACGTGATTGCATTCTATTTATTAATTTTTTTTTTTTTTTTTTTTTTTTTTTTTTTTTTTTTGAGAATGGAATATTTAGAATATTTTTCATAGTCATTAAACCAGCAGAACGGATCAGTACTGATTTCGAGGCCGCTACGCCATCTCATCAGCGTTCTTTGTTCAATTTTTCCACTTTTGCAAGTGGTGCTAGTTAGTAGGAATATCAACTATTTAACCAATATTTTAACGAAAATTGAATATGAGAAGTTATCACATTCATATTATTAAGTTATTACATTTTTGGTTAGTACGAAATTCCCCAACCCTGACAATTAATATTTCCAATATTCCATGTATTTCTTTCGCTTTTTCCAGAGCCATCGGCTGCTGATAACTAAAGCTTCTTTTGTTATTTATGTTCAAGTAATTGAATCTAGTTGTCAATTTACAATGAACATGTAAACAAGTGCGCGTGCCCTCGCAACGTTTTT
>OX637532.1:159317736-159605236 GCA_951800035.1 Linnaemya tessellans | reverse complement strand
TACATGTATGTGTGTGCATGCATGTCCCCATTCGCCAGTCAACCAGTTTTTCTGTCACTGACTTGCTACTCATGAAGTTGGTTTATTTTTATATATTGTTTCTTTTTCAACACTATCCTTTTAATGTATTTATATACAGACACCTTTTTTTTTGTATCGATTACGGTTAATGTATTATTGCATATTTTATAAACAATTTTATGTATTTTATTTCATTCGCATAGAAAAATCTCACTATTTCTTTTTTATAGCTTACATACAATTTGTTCTAAATGCTTTTGTTTTCCAATGCAAATGGCATTAAATGAATTTCTTGTATTGATAAAAGCAAACATATTTTATCTATAGCACTCGTATATTGCAGGTAGAAGATAATTTAAAAATTTCTCAAGTCGTCTGTCCAATTCTCTGCTGTTATGTCCTTAGGATAAAGTCAACAGATTTCTGAGTTGAAGCAAATAATAATAATAATAATAATATAAAATAAAATAATATATATTTATAGTATGATTTGCTAAGTTGCATTCGAATGTATTATGAAACTAACTTGTGTTTTTTATACTTCTGTGGTTAACAGTTCCTCCAGAAATCTTTCCGCTACACTTCTGTAGGCCAGACAATTAGAAAGTTGTTTTTTGATTGTTGTACAAACGACACAGCTAGAGATCAGGAGCCAAATTACCGCTTTCGATATCGATCGCAATTTCAATCGAATTTAAATGGAAATTTCGATCGATATCGAATGCCGTAAGTTGCCCCCTGTTGTTATTACATATTGTTTTAATAATTCTTAACTTTTTGTTATTTACTCAAACATTTAAAAAATTTTGTGCTTTTAAAACTGTTTACAGATCCACTTTTTTTCTTCTATTAAATGTATGATAGTATATAATTTAATATGTGTAAAGATTAAAATAAATTTCATTTAAATAAAGATCATAGAGATGGCCTAAATTTAATAATTAACACACAATTTTAAAATAGTTTGTTAAAATACAAAAAAAAAAAATTTGCGCTAAGCGGCTTAAAGCTTTAAATGTACAAAAAAAAGTCAGATATTAAATTGCAGTATTTAATTCGGCGATTAGCAAATTTTACTGGTGCACTTTTTTTAACGCACTCACTGTACAGACATGCATTAAAATTAAAAATGTCTGAAATTTAAAATATATATGAATAAATAAATAAACAGTATGTGTATTGCAGTCTAAATATTATTGCAAATAGTTAGAAACAGTCTAGAACCATTGCCAAAATGACAGCAATATCTTGCCTATTTGATCTGTGGGGAGGTGACGATTCATTGTAGTTTTAAATATTTTCTATAAGACTCATTAGGGATTGGTATAGACTCATTATAGGATTGGTAGTCAGTCATGTGCAGGGTTTTCTTTCGATGTTTAATGGCTGTGATTCCTTTTTTTTTAATTATAAAAAAAATATCAGGTGCCAAATTACCGCATTCCATATCAATCGAAATTACAATACAATTTAAATGGAAACTTCGATCGATTTCGTAATATGCCCCTGTTCACTTTTATTGACTATTTTATTTAAATTATTGTATTTAATACAATACCTCCTCGTGCTTAATAAATAAAGGGTGTTTTTATAAGAGCTTGCTGATTTGAAATGGCCAAAAAAAATTTTTTATTTGGTCGAAAATTTCTTGTCATTTAACATTTAAATATAATTTCGGGCATATGGCCACCACAACTATTTTGCACAAAGGTCATTCTGGAGGTCCAATTTTCGACCACCTTTTCAAGCATTTGAGGGCGTATTTCAGCAATGACACGTTGAATACTGGTTTCCAAAGCGTCAATCGTTGCTGGTATATCCACACGAACGCGGAGGCCAATTCACTGGTCCATTTCTCGAAATAATGTTGTCGTTGAAATGTTCTTTCAATAAGTCCATTGTTTCGCCCGCAGTATGACAAGTGGGACCATCCTGTTGAAACCACATTTCGTTTACATCCATATCTTGAAGTTTTGGCACTAAAAATTCATTGATCATGATTCTGTATCGATTTCCATTCACGGTGACGCGTCGTCCTTCCTCATTTTTAAAGAAATAAGGACCGATGATTCCACCAGCCCATAGACCGCACCAAACAGTACATTTATCGGGATGCATTGGTAATTCTTGAACGGCGTGTGGATTATCTTTGCTCCAAATACGGCAATTTTGCTTGTTGACATATCCATTCAACCAAAAATGCGCCTCATCACTGAAGAGAATTTTGCGGTAAAAAAGCGGATAAACATTTTTAATTGAACACTAATTTTGAAAATAAATTTCCACGATTTGGAAGCGTTGTTCTGGAGTTAACCTGTTCATGATGATTTGCCAAACAATACTGAGTAGAGACGTCACTTTAAACTTTCAAAACAGCTGTCACACAACAGAGTGATTCGTATAAAAAAAACTTAATAAAAAAACACCCTTTATAATAAAATTTAAAAAATAAAAATAAAATAAATAAAAACTAAATTCAGAGTGGCCATTGAGGGACATGCTACTGTTGTTAAAGTCTAGAGATATTAATTAAGAATTCTCAATTGGTTGAGTTTAAATAAATATCAAAGTTAAAACAAGAACTTAATCAGTCATCTATTTCTATTTATTTTTTTTAATGTGTTTTCATATTGAATATTATTTAAATATATATATATTTTTTTTTTAACTAGGCTGGGCACTCATGGGGATGACCTCAATTTTTTATTGTATTTATTTATTTATTTTTACTACAAGGTGGTCCCAAAGAAATCACGCTATTGGAAGATGCTTATTTTCTGCCAATGGCGGCCAATGTCAAATCTGTTTTGACATTTGTGAACTAGACAGATGTAGAATACAAGTGAACAGGCCATGGAGCGATACACTCCCCAGGAACGCGGAATAATCGTGATTATTTATTTTTTTTTGCGTAACAATTCGTTTGTGGATGACTTCTTTTGGATCGCATGACTTCTTCTGGCCCACCTAGTAGGATCAGCATTAGAGTGATAACTTTTTTTTATATTAGGACCATGCACTGCTCAGAAAAATTCGACACCATTTTTGACTGTGTCGAACTCGGAATTCTTGGTTTGTTAGTCCCGCGCTACATATTTCAGCCAACAAGGCCTGGCAAAGTTTTGCTGTGAACATTCTGTAAGAAAGTTTTTTTTTTGGATTTCTTGGTTTCTGTTTTAGTGCTATAATTTCAAAAACTGTTACCAGAAATAGTAGAGGAATAAGATAAACGAATATACAATACGACAGAACTATAATCGCATGGAGTTCCCGTTTGGAAGTGCTCTCTGGTTATGATTTCATAAACTCAATACTTCTTGCTTTCTTTCGTTTGAATAATAAGTTTTATATTTTTTCTCTGAATATAAATACCAAAATCAATTGTAGTTTATAGCGATTATATTCGATTAGTTTTAAAAACTTCCTTAATTGTATACAAAACATTTCAATTTATTTTTTTAATGCATATTTATTATGCATAAACAAGCGGGTGCTATTAATAAAATTTATGTAGTCTATTAATATTTCATAGGTTCCTGAAACGTTTGAATGGATAAAACACAATCGTAGATTCTTTTAAAAGTAAATTTTACATTAAAATTATGTTATAATAAAAAAAAAACTTTAAGAAAGAGCAGCTTTCAAGCCGAAGTTCCTTCCGTTGCTAGGCTCGAAGGACCATAAAAAACTCCTTCCCAAAAAAAAAAAAAAAAAAAAATACATTTGAGCAAAATGAATGCTTTGAATTCATTGCTTTGCATATGAGCGGATTTTACATATTTGTTTTCCATAAAACATCAGGCCTACATCTAACTGTTGTGCATAGAATTTTTATACAATTCCTAAAAAAATCATAAATGGTTAGTAACGAAAAATTCTATTGCAATTTTATTTCCATTTTTTTTTATTGGCAGCCATAGTGAGATTTAAAAAAAAAGGCAAAATCTAAATATTTATGTTATTGGTTTTTAATCCTTTCAGTAAACTAAAATAAAAAGAGTTGAACAAACGGCAAAACATATTTCGTTATTTTCTGCTTAAATTGAATATTTTATTTAAATTTCTTTTTTTTTTAATATGGCAATATATTGTTACATATCAATTCATAACAATTTAAACTAAAGGAAAAAATAAAAGAGGAAATAAATTGTTAAGCTAGGTAGAACAGAGTAAAATAAAATTCAAAACATATTATTTGTTTGCTGCATAAATGTGTATAAGTTAAAGCTTGTTAATCCTTAAGATTTGTTTTACAATTTAAATTTTGTTATTGTTGTTGTTGTTGTTTGTTTCTATGTTTGCTGGAGTTTGTTTTCACTAAAACTACAACAGCAATAATAAAACTAAACTATAAAAAACAAATGGAATAACAAAAAAAAAAAGTAATTGCAAAAATACTATAAAGAAAGTAGAGAAACAAAATGGGACACGTCGAACAACAATCCAACAGCCAGCGCTAGCAATAGCAACAACAAATACTTAAGAGCAAGAAAACTTGGCTCCTCTAAATATTTTTTTTTTGTTGCTGCCTGGTAAAAGTAATTTAAATTTTCTGCATCTCTGGCAGTGCACTAATAAGGCCGTCTTAAGTTGCTACAAACAACAGCAGCAACAAGGAAAAGTCCTTCACACTTCCAACGGCAGCACACCCGTCGTACACACAGTGTCACTGTCTGTGCTTTTTATTTAGCTGCAAAAAGCAAATCTACCATCTACAAGTTAAATTTAGTTATATCCTTTATAGCTCTTTTTTTCCTCCCCTTCTTTTCTTATATAATTTTATAACTTTTTAATTCGTTATTATTATTTCTTTCAATTCGCTTTGCGCCAGGAAACAACTTTCTATGGTGACAATGTTTTTATTTCCGTTTCCTTGCTACTATTTATATGAAATTTTTTGCCAGGAGATTTTTTAGACATTTTGCTAAGTATCGATTTTGGCCTGCAACAATCGAAATTCCAACACATGATTGGTGTGACGGGTTTTGTTCATAAATACTCGACGACTTTTCTTTTGAAGATTCACTGTCCAGCAGATTATCTGTTTGTTATATAGCCTAAAGTTTTTTTTGTGCCCGTTAAAAGCGATTCTTTTGTTATATTCCAATCAGGTCTTTTTTTTATCGGTATTATTAATATAATAAAGTTAATAAAAAATATTAGCCGCCGAATAGTTTACATATCGTCAGGTGAAATCGAAAAGGCTGGCAAAAGGTATAAAATATACCTCATTGTTATTGATTGTGATGAATCAAAATAATCTTTTTTTTTTTAATGTTATTCCGAAATGAGAATTCAAAACATCTTAACAATTTATTGTGTAAATCTGCGTAAACCTAGAATCAGTATTTCCATTTTTGTTAAAACAGCTAAAATAATGCTGGCATCCGCTGTACTTTCAAATACCAATTTTTGCTGCTAAAGACTAAAGTTGGGATTTCCTGATATTTCCAGAGACGCATCTCTGCTCTTTTATTGGCAAAATGATATTTAATACCCAAAGATTTCAAATGATTTCTGATAGACTATTTTCCACTGACGGCGTGGCCCAACCGGATGAGCGAAATCGTGCATTTCCGCAAAAGCTGAGAATACTGTGGGTTTTAAGAAGTAAAATCTTAAATTAATTTTAAATGTTTTTAATATCTTTCGCTGTTCAATTTTTTGTTTTTTAAATCTTTTTGCTATCAATCTTTTGCTGTGATTTTTTAAAATAATGTTTAACGTCCGACCGAACGTAAATATTCAGACCGAAATCGAACATCGGTGAAAGTTCGATTCAACCCGACCTCTTTATCAATTCTAATTTTTTTTTTTCAAAATAAAATAAATAAAAAATAGAAATTTTGCCGAAATAAAATTTTATATCTTTTTTTTGTTGTATTTATTAACGAGATCTGAAATTGCAATAAAATCGTTGCACATTTAATGATTTGAATTTGACATCTTAGCGCTTTTTGTACTAATATGGACTTCCAAATATTTTCATATTAGAACTGATGGTAAATTTGTAATTTAATTAAAACAGTTCTATGTTCTGTAAAAATTTCAAGCATTGAACTTTGGCCGAACGTATATTTTTGCCGAACTCTTAATATTTTCATATAAAAAAAATGGCGGTAAATTTGCAAATTAATGAAAGTAGTTGGATGTTCGTTACAAATTCCGTACACTGAACTTTTCGGCGAACATAATTTTTGACGAACCCAAAGGTTCGGTCGGACACTAATAATTTTCATTTTTTCAATTTTACCAAAAATTCAAATTCAGTTTTTAACTTTCATTGATAACAGTTTGATAAATTAATAATCTCTGGCGCTATGATTTTGTGTAATCAGAATATGACTACAGTCGAATCCGCTTTAGCGCAACACGCTTTACTGAAAAAATCGGATTACTGAAAGCGATACAAATCCCTGCACAGATTTGAAACGCAGCTGGTCTTATTCACTTCGCTTTAGCGAAACATCGCCTTACTGAAAATATCGTATTACTGAAAACCAAAAGCAAGCCCATAACTACATTTTGTATGAAACTTACTTCGCTTTAGTGAGAAAATAAACAATGACATCGCATCGATTGCTTAACTTAAGGCTGAAAAAATTGTGCATGTTTTGTCCGTTAAAAAATTAAATGTCAAAATGTATTTGTCCTTTTCGCTCTTTCGTGCTTTATTGTATTTTTTTATTATATTGTCAATGCAAGTGGCTAGATATTTGATATAAAAAATATTGTTTTACTGATTTTAACTGTAACAAATTTCAGTAATCCGAACTACGTTTTAGAGAAAAATCGGATAACTGAAAAAAATTGGGTTTGTTTCAGTAAAGCGGAGTCGATTGTACTTGTGATTTATTAATTTTAAGTCACAATTAATATACGTATCGATATCGCCGAAATATCTTTTTGAATAGCGGTATCGTATCGGCATAAAGGCATATTCCTAAATCTCTAATAAAAAAAAAAAAAACATTTTATATATGATTATTTATTCATTTATTTTTTTGTGGTACACTTTTACGCCTTTTATCTGCTACCAATATAAATAAAAAATATATGTATTAAAAGGTATTTATGTCTACGTATGCATCATATAAATATTTCCCCTTATTCTATAACTATGTATTTGTTAACGTCACTTCAATATACACCAGCAAAATTAGGGCACTTCTGTGTTTATTTTCTTCAAAAATTGACATTCTCTAACTACCTCTCCCTAATACACCTTTTGGCTCGATTGACCCCTAAAGCTGTTCCTATATTGTGTAATATATTTTATTACAAAATTGGAATAGAAAAAAGGAAATCAAAATTTTCATACTCCTAGTGCTGCCTTTCATTAGATAAAGTCCTTTAGCTGCGTACGTTTTACTTCATTAACAATTTTTTTTTTTTCGTTTTTGGCGCTGTTAATATTCTCCTAGTGTTTATTAAATTGTATATTTGCTTGTACAAAAGTTAGCAATTCATTTTCTTGGTTAACAGGACTACTTCTTTTTCCAATGCCTTTCCCTTAACATTTTCAATTTCTTAATAAACTCTTGTAGGAAATCTTTATTAATGTTGTATATTCTCGTCACTCTTGAACAAATCATTGAGCAGAAAGTCATTGAGAAATGTTTTCTCATAAATCAAAAGTTTTCGTTGCGTAAAGACATGTCATTAAATTTATTAAAAACTTTTTCATACAATTTATTTAGTTGTTTTGTTTTTCTTTTCTTGTACGTTTCTTAGCGCTGCAAAGCAACAAGAAGCAAAAAGAAAATCTTTCTCAGCTAAACGGATTTCAATCAACAACTAGTTTTCAGTTTGTTTTTCCATAATTTATTTCATTCCCGTTTCATGTGATGATTCAATGATTTGATATGATGATTTTAAGTGATTTATTTTGAACTCGAAGTATGATAAATAATCTAAAGTGGATATAAGTCAACACCCAACTATTAACATGCAACAACCTTTTTTACTCCACTTCTTAACATACTTTTGACATTTGCTGTTTAAATTTATGGAATCATATATTTTCATTTAACTTTTATTTCCTTAAATTAATAAAAAAAAAATATATAAACAGAAGTAAAATAAATAAAAAATAAAACCTAAAGGATATTAGTGACAGTAGTGGCACTCGCACTCGTGCGTGTGTTTGTAGTTGTGAAAAGTGCCTTCAAAAACATGCACAACTGAGTCACTTTGTAATTAACACATGTGTGTACCACAGTGTGACAGCTCTGTTGGGGGAAACGGAACAGCACGCGCCCAGTTTGAAAAGTTTTCAGACACACACACACACACACACTCTTAAACTTACATACATGTTACATTTAAATTTTTGTGTTTTTTTTTTCTATTTACAACATCGTTAAAATGTCTCGTAAAGCGATACTAATGATGTCTTTGTGTAAGAGTGTGTTTAAATATTTTATGCAGGTTTAACTAAAAACGTTTCTTCGTCACTTGTTTCAGTCATGCTGCTGTATCTCGTGGCACAAAGTATGTTGCTACGTCTGTGCATGAGTTTCTTTCATGTGTAGCATGAAGCAGAGCCGTTTGTACTTGTTAGTAAATGAACTGAATTTCCCGCTGGGCTTACACACTTTTGTTAGCAATACGTAAAAGCTGCTAGTTAATATTTACTTAGATGCCATATAAATATGTAGTCCTCTAGCACATTTTCTTAAAATTTCCTTTTGCTAAAGGTTTCGCTATGCTGCTTGCATTCTCTGCTACAATCCTCATTATTCATAGTTTTCTGTATTAATTTCTTCCATAAATTTCTCTGCAAGAAAAGAAATGAAAATAAAACTTTTCTATTTTAGAACTTGAAAACGTTTTCTCTGGGTTGTTAGTTAAATTTTTTTCTTTCTGCTTCTTAATAATCTTCAAATTATAATTCACTTTCTTTTCAGATAAATTCTCTTGCTATAAGGGTCTTGCAGGAGGGTTAACCCGAAATTTGGGTTAAATAGAATGAATGTGTTCGGCCTTTCAAAGCAAATTGATTTTCTCTGTGTGTCCATTCAGTTGTTTTAAGATATATGTATATGCTTAATTAAACTTGAATAAATTTCTAATAGTTTTATTAGAAAAAAATTGAAAGCGGTAATTTTTTGCGCTCCATTATCAGCTACGAGTACATATCTTGTTTTCGGCTTTGTTAAAACCTTTTTTCAATGATTTTTTCCACTAAACAATCTGATATTTCAAAATACTAAAAAATAGAGGCAAATATTTACAGAAATTGAAAATCCGAAGACTTTATATTTTGACGGCTCTAAAGTAAATAGTGTAGACGAACTGTTGACATCGACACCATAAATGTGGACAACATGTCGACTTGACTACACTTGAGTCCATACAGGAATATTTTTTTTTATCTAAGACCAGCACTCAGGGGATGATCCCTACATATCCAGTGAATTGCTCCGAAACTGGAAAGGTCGGAATGGTATTGAGGGGACAGATGAAGAAAGATGAGGAGATAGATAATTTTTTATAGCTATTTCAACCTTTCAAAATACTTCGCATGCTAATTTTAGCTAAAGTACAGCCGAAGGAGGATGCTGCTGTTACTCTGCTTTTTAGTACATGATGGAGTCAGTCGCTGCCAATTATGTTCACAATATTCATGACTCAGAGCGGTGTGGAACTCAGGAGCCTTCACTTCATAGTGCTACTTCAGCCAACAGCACCCTCATATAAAGTATTTTGATTTTCGTCAAATTCTAGTCAACCTATAGTTAGGAGTTCTTATATTATAAGTTTCATTAAAATTAATAAAAAAAATGATAAAAAATATTTTTATTAAAAATCAAAAAAGCAATTTTATAAAAGAAATTTATAAAATAATTTTGCTAAAAAGAATTTTATAAAATAATTTTCTTAAAAACAATTTTATGAAAAAAATTTGTGAGAAACAGTTTTAGAACAAATTTTTATAAATAAATTTTATATATAAAAAAAATTATGAGAAAAATTTTTATAAAAAATTTTTATAAAAAAATGTTAATAAAACAAGTATTTGAGAAAAAATAGACCTCAGGGTGCTAAAAGCTTTGCTCTGCTGGATAAATTGTGTACCACGTTTTCCAAAAGCTTTTTTCCATTAAAATCACCCTTATTCTGTAACTATTTGTCAACATCACTTGAAGACAATATTAAAACTAGGGCAGTTATAATAAGCACCATTTGATTACTGCTGACAGTGTCCGAATGATTATTCTCTAGGCCTAGAAAACAATAAGAGTATGTTAAATTAATTAAATGCCGACGAAAAATAGTATGCCTTAGTTTTGATATCGTCTTGATGTGACGTTTACAAATAGTTACAGAATAAGCGCAGTTCATTGTAGGCTTTACTGACAAATGGGTAGCAAATAGTTTTCTAAAATTGTAATGCTTTCCAGCGAACATTCGCCAAGTAAAAATCATGCAAAAGTAATAGTTTCTAAAGAATATTTTAATATTATTGTTAATTATTAAGAGACCCTCGTTACAGGAATAACCCTATCAATATAACTAAATGCTTGTTGCTAAAAGTATGCTTATGCTCTAATATCATCCACCTGTATCTATAGTAATTTAAACTTACATCAGTCTTACTAATTTTTTGGTTATTCATACAAAAAATAAAACGATTGTGTGTGTGCGTAAGATAAATGTGTAGATGTGTATAATATACATACATGCATACATATAAAACACTACACAAATGTATGTGTATGCGGAATAGTTTAGCAAATATAATTTCGTTAGGGCTTTCAGAGCACAAGCTAATAAACTGAATAAGCAAGAGAAAAACTTGTAGAATTTCATATACAGCCTAGAGTCATACATGATACTTTAAACAACTTACATGCACACGACTAATATTTTATATAAATTTCTATACAATAATAAATGGATGTGCATGTGTGTGTGTGTTTGTGTGTGTGCAACTCATGGCATAGTTAACATTTCCCTATGCGTCACATTACTTTTTTGCTGCTTGTGCTGCTGCTGCTGTTCCGTATAATATTATTCCTGGACTCATTTTCCTGTGCAAAAAAACTTTTATATCCCAGCTTACTTTGTTAAGCAACAACTCTCGTTCGTACTCTTGGTATCTATTAATCAACACCACTGCACTTGAGTTGAAATTTGAGTACTTGTATGTTCGTTGCCTGCACTGGCAGACAGACAGAAAGACAGACATGCTTACGTGCATACAGCCTGCTTGCTTGCTTGCTTGATTTCATTAACAGAAATGCTTGCAAAAAGTTTAACACACATTTATCCTTGCACATCTGGTTGGATTGTGTATGTTTGCAGGCTTAAAAATTCATTTGTTAAAAAACACACTCACCCTTAGCTACATGCATTTAGTTGAGTTACGAGGGTTGTTTACGTATCAAAGTTGTGGGAATTCGGTTCAGTTTTTAGCTGTTACAGCCTGCTGAGATTTCAGCAATTGGTGAAAATTTCTATACTAAGCATAATGTTATATTATTAGCTTCAGCCTTAAAAGTCCGAATTTCTTGAAAATTCAGTTTTTGTTGCAATACAGTAGAGTAAGAATTAAATTGCTCAGATTTGTTTGCGTAAAATTCCTAACAGCAATTAACGTCCGATCGCACAGATAACATATCAAAGAAAAACAAAATTAAAGGAAGCAACTAATAAATTGTAAAAATAACGACAACTTTTGAAAATAAATTCATAAAGAATTAATTTGTAAAAGGATTAAAAATTTTTTAATAAAAATTTAAAAATATACACTAGCTGAAAATATTCTTGTTCTGTAACTAATTGTCAATGTCACGTCAAGACAATTGCCCTTATTCTGTATCTATTTGTCAACGTCACGTCAAGACAATATCAAAAATAGGGCAATTACTTTCTGGTTGGGAGCAACAACTGACTTTTGCTGACAGTCTCTATTCAGGAGTATTCTCTAAGGCTTATAAAATATAAATAACGAGAGGTTGTTAAAAAGTGTTAAATTCCGCGTGAAAAAAGTATGCGAATGTCTTAGTTTTGATATTGTCTTGACGTGACGTTGACTAATTATTACAGAATAAGGTGGAATATATAATAAATAAGACACTCACCTACTCTGAGGACAACAGTTTACTACTTCTGACGGCCTGTGGCCAAGTCCTTAAATATATCAAGAGGCTGTTAGAAATTGCCAATTGGTGCAGAAAAGAAGTACTTAAGTGTCCTCTTTTTCATATTGCCCTCAATTATGAATGGCCACATAGATATCACATTAACACGACAGCAAAATATTGTCACTTATTCTGTAACTATTTGTCAACGTCACGTCAAGGCGATATTAAAAATAAAGCAGTTACTTTCAGGTTGTGGGCAACTATTGATCAATGCTGACAGCCTGTGATTATTCTGGCTTATTACCGTTCTCGAATCGACTCGAGTGTTTGTAATAGATTAAAGAAAAATCTTGAATGTTTCTTTAATTTATTACATTCTTTCGAGTCGAATCGAGAACCGTAATAAAGCCCATTTTCTCTTAGACCTAGAAAATAACAAGAGGCTGTTAAAAGTATTTAAAATGCACAGGAAGGAGAGTTTACAGATTTCTTATGTCTTGACGTGACGTTTACAAATAATTCCAGAACAAGACGGATTGTCACTTCTCTGCTCTCTGTCGAAAACAAATAATCATTATCAATATTATATGCCTTAGAAAATATTGAGATATTGTCAATAGTAATTAATTGTTGTCGACAAATAGTAGACAAGTAATAAGTTTTTGCTGTCGACTGGAAGTCATGTCGATGCCGTCATTCATAATAGGGCTAATGTCTTGATGTGACGTTGACAAATGGGCTTAGAGAATATGATTAATGCATATCTGTTTTAAATAATTTATTCTGGCAATTGCAATAAAACTAAAAAGTAGTTGTCGTCTCATTTCTGATTCCTCAATCCTAGAGAAATGGTCATGATCTCAGCACTCGATATTTTTGGAAGCCCATTGATTTCAATCGCTAAAGTTCTTATAGGCCGTGTTTTTTTCAAAAGAAAGGCCATTGAAGTAGAGACCGGGTATAGCATAAAACAAATATTAAAAATTATTAATAAAAGAAATTAAAGACTGTGTAAGGTGTGGTTCCCCCTCGCATTAGCAATATATTATTATTATTTTCGCTTAATTTTTATATTAAAAGCACAAGTTTTAATTTTACCTGTAAGTTTCCAAGTGTGTTTATCTTTTTTTTTATTAAGAAAAAAATATCTATAAATACAAAATTAGTTAAGAGATTTTTTAAAGGATTTTAGGGAAATTAAAAAAGAAATATACACAACTTTAGTGTCAAAGATAGCAAAAATTGTTGTTGTTAATTTAAATATGTTTTACAATTTTTTTTGTTGCCATGAACTAGTTTTTGTTTTTCTAAAGTTTATTTTGAAACAAAAATTAATCTAAAATTGATTAAAACTTTGCTTTTGTGCATGTATTAAGTACTTAAATATTGACAGCACATGGAGCACAGTATTGCATTCTTTTATTTTCATTTCAGTAAACCGAAAAAAAGAAAATGTGAAATGATATTTGTTATTCGAAATAAAACCGCTCACGTTTGAAAAGCATGACACATGCAAAATATACGTGTGCAAGAAGTTTTTCATGTTCTTGTGGCAGAAATATCACTTGGGTCGTTCATTGAAAATATTAGTGCTGTTGTTTCTTTTTGTTTAGTTTTGAAAAGAAGGTATTGACGCTAAAGGAAATTTTCGTTAAAATATGTGGGTGTATGTCTCTGCTTGTATAATGAAGTATTAGGACACAGAAATATGAATGTCATACTTGCGGAGGATGGGCTACTGCAGTTGACGGGAGACTAAGAACCCGAAAATCTCGAATTCGATGCCGCAGTCAGTCATTAATGTGCCATAGAATTTTTCCGATTTGCATTAGTGCATGGTTGAGTTCGGTGTTTTCGGCGCAGTGATTGACATATATTGTGTACCAAGCGGCACAATAACAGTACTTTCCTTTGTCGGCACTGTAGCCAAAAATTCCCTGCCCGATTAAAGATTAAATAGCTTCAACAAATTCTCTGTGTTCTAATCTTTCGTCATCTGTTGTGTCAATACCATCCCCTACTTTCTAGTTCCGGCGCATTTCACCGCATATGTTGACTCGTAGTGAAATAAATAACAATTAATAAATAAATAAATAAAAAAACAAATAAAAAAAATTAAATTAAAAAAAAAAAATAATAAAATAAATAAATAAAATAAATAAAAAAAGAATTTGAAAAAAAATTAAAAGATTCAAAAGAAGTTAAAAAAAATTAAAAAAAAAATTAAGAAAAAAAATTAAGAAAAAAATTACAAAAAAATTAAATTAGAAAAATTTAATAAAAAAGAAAAATTTAATAAAAAAGAAAAATTTAATTTAATAAAAAAATTTAAATTAATAAAAAATTTAAAGTAATAAAAAATTAAAAAAAAAAAAAAAAAATAAAAAAAAATGAAGAAAAAAATTACAAGAAATTAAACTAAAAAAATTTAATAAAAAAGAAAAATTTAACTTAATAAAAAAAATTTAATTTAATAAAAAATTTAATTTAATAAAAAATTTAATTTAATAAAAAATTTAATTTAATAAAAAATTTTATTTAATAAAAAATTTAAATTAATAAAAAATTAAAAAGAAAATTTAAAAAAAAAACTAAAAAAAAAGTTAAAAAGAAAATTAAAAAAAAGTTCAAAAGAAAATTAAAAAAAAGTTTAAAAAAATTTAAAAAAAAATTAAAAAAAAAACTTAAAAAAAAAATTAAAAAAAAAATAAAAAAAAAAAAAAATTAAAAAAAAAAATTAAAAAAATATAATAAAAAATAATAATAAAAAATAAAATAAAAAATAAAATAAAAAAAATTAAAAAAATAATAATAAAAAAATAAATTAAAAAAAATTAAAAAAAAATTTAACAAAAAAAAAAATATAACAAAATATAAAAAGAAAAATAATAATAAAAAAATGAATTTAAATAAAAAAGTAAGGTGCACAATAATTATAAATAAAATATAGTTTAACATTCTTACAAGCGAAAGTAAACATAACCTTTAAAAAAATGAAACAAATATTGTGCAATGTTGCCAACACATTGCAAAGTACGTTTTGTGTTTCATAATTTTGTGTTTCGCAATACAAAACACTGCGAAAGGCCTTTGATGTTTCCTAATTTGGTGTGCCATCTCCGAAAACGACCCTATTGCTCAATCATATTGCATGTGGTTGGGACTCTACAGCTTGCTTTGAGTTGCCCAAATGTTTAACTGTATGAAGTGCATTTCAGTTCCTTCATATTAAAAAAGAGATAGTAATATAAAAAAAAAAAATAAAATAGAAAAACTCAAATTAAATATGTGTCTAGCTGGAAAAGAATAGCAAAGAAGACACAAATTATTTCCAGTAAATTGCCAAAGGTTTTATTCATTATGGGTTTACGAGTACATGCACGAACATATTTTCTTTTTATGCAATAAAATTTTTAAAACAATAATTTTTTATACTTTAGCTGGTCTTTTTTTTATAATTTGAATAAGAGGAAAGTGAATAAAAAAAGAAAATATTTGAAAAGAAAAACCACCGTCTTCTTGGCTCAACTAAGAAGCTCGGTTTTTTACAGTTTCCCTCTTGGTTTTTTTTTGCTATAACGACAGACATGTTGTCTGTATTATTGTTTGACTTTAATGTCGTGCAGTGAGTGTGTGCATATATGCGAATGGTTGTGCTTGTGTGTGCTCGTGTGCATTTGTGTGAATTTAAGATATATGTGCTAGATTTCCCGTTTAACTACTGCAATATATTGTGTCAACACTTTTATCAAGTAAATGGTGGCACAGCTTTCTAAAAGCTTTAATAGAAACGACAACGAAACAAAAAATAATATATAAATTCAAAATGAATTCCTTTTCTTTGGTTGTGGGTTTTTATTTTTTTGCTGCCTCTTTCCATTTGAAGTCTTTTGTATAGTTGGATATCCTGTGTGATGACGGTGTTGACTTGATTTTTTCCCCTCTGAACGTTATTCAGTTTTCTTACGAAGATTTTACTCTGCTTTAACAGCAGCTTCTGCCAGCAGTCAAGCAGTCATTCTAAGGTGATTGTGTTCTTCCTGCAATATTTTGCCATTTCATCATTTTAATATTAAAAAAGGTGCTTCCTTCGATATGAAGTGTGTGTGTTTGTCGATTGTATGCTTTTGTATGCACGTATTTGTATCCTTTTTGATGTATTTAATATTCTTTTTTTTTATGTTTTTTTTTCTTTTCTTCTTTTTCTTCTTAAATGATTATTTGCGTAATTTTCTCGTATATGAATTGTTTTTTGTCGACATTATTCCGTCTTGCGTTTTGTTTGGTGTTTAAATTATGCATGTGACTGTTTTGTGATTTCAAATATATATTGAGAATTTTTTAAGAAAACTTAATTAATAAAAAATGTTTTTAAATTAAAGAGTTTTGTGGAAAGAATTCTTAGATGACCTTGACTCTCTGCAAAAAATTGATTTTCAGCAGAATTTAATGAAATGCAAAACTCCATCAAGAAGCGTTTAATTTTTTATATATTTTTTTTATTTTAGACCAGCACGCAGGGGATAGCCCCTACATATGCAATGTATTGCGCCGGAACTGAAAACGAGGGAATAGTATTGAGGGGACAGATGAGAAGATTGAGAATTTTTTTGTAGCTTTTTCAACCTTTCTAAATACTTCGCCGGCTAATTTTTGCTACAGGACCGACGAAGGATTTTTGATAATATTGTTCTTGTTGCTAATTTGTGAATGAGGTGGAAATGTTGCGGCATTCCAAAACAGCTGTTCTGCTCTGCTGATTGATTTTAATTTTCTTTCTTTATTATTTCTCTCTGAATACAACACTACGATTTTCAGCCCATCCACGTTAATTCAATTCAATTTGGAGTCATTTTTCGTCATAATAAGCATGCCCTTCCTTTATATCACAATGTGTAATATATTGTGCGGCGGATGTACATACATAATTCCTAAATTTTTATTCGAAATTAATTTATTCTTATTCTTATATGTATATGTATCTGATTTAAAAGTAATACAGTCGAATCCGGTTTAGCGCAACACGCTATATTAAAAAAATCGGATTACTGAAAGCGATACCAATCCCCGCATTGATTTTAAAAGCTGCTAATTTTATTCACCTCGCTTTAGCGAAAATATCGCTGTACTGAAAATATCGTATTACTGAAAACCAAAAGCAAGCCTACAACTACGTTTTGTTTGAAACTTACTTCGCTTTAGTGAAAAAATAATCAATGACAAATTTATTTATTAGAAATCGGTTGCATAACTTAAGGCTGAACAAATTCTGCATGTTTTGTCAGTTAAAAAATTAAATGGCAAAATGTATTTGTCCTATTCGCTCTTACGTACTTTATTGTATATTTTCTATTATATTGTCAATGCAAGTGGCTAGACATTTGATATAAAAAGTATTGTTTTACTGATTTCAAGCAGTACGCTTAACTGTAACAAATTTCAGTATTCCGAACTACGTTTTAGAGAAAAAAATCGGATAATTGAAAAAAAATTGGGGTTTGGCTATTTCCAGTAAAGCGGAGTCGAAATATACAATTCAATTGAACAAGTTTTTAACCCGTAGACGTAATTACGTTTGCAGTGATATATAACAAGTCCATAGCATTAATATATAAAACATTTAACTAATAAACTTCTTCAAAATTGCCCCACCGTGAATTCTTTCAACAAAATGCCTACTATGCACTTCTCATACTTGCACTTAGGCTAAGTGAAAATTTCTGATTATTTGTTAGTGATTGTATTAGTTACGATTTCTGTGTTTGTGCCACACTGTGAATTCTTCCGTCGAAATGCCTACTATGCACTTCTCATACTTGCACTTAAGTAAATATTTCTAATTGTTTGTTAGTGATTGTATTAGTTAGGATATCTTTTTTGCGGCACAACGTGATTTTAAGCAGTACGCTGAACTGTAACAAATTTCAGTAATCCGAACTACGTTTTAGAGAAAAAAAATCTAATGATTGAAAAAAAAAATTGGGTTTTGGTTATTTCCAGTAAAGCAGAGTCGACTGTATATGTATGCAAGTGATATAACATTTTACTAAATATGATGGGAAGATCCTTTAGAAATTTTATAATGTTTTTGTAAATAAAATAAAAATTTTCGTTTGGGTACTTTATATCGAAAATAAAAAGAAATTTGAGTTCATTTATTTGTTGTTTCAAAATAAATTTCCTTACGAAGAAGTAGCACAAGCAAAGAGTATTTTATTCGATTTTTCAACTCAGGAATTTAGTCAAAAAAAATATTTTCTATCGTCATTAGATCGAATTTCAAGCACTTTTATGTTCGAGCTGTTGAAGTATTAATAGCATTTATGCAATTAATATCCTAAAATCTCTAAGGACTGAGAAACTTATTTCGGTTGAAGCTTTAATGCCATCCATTAACCTCATGTTTGGAGAACAAGTACCCACATTATACAAATTTTAGATATGCGAGATTATGGTTTTAATAATTTATAAAATGTTGTATGACTGAGTCTATTTAACAATTTGCGCATTTATGTTCACTGCATTTATTATATGGACTATTTCCATTGTACATTTAAACCTTTTTATGAGATTTTCATTTTAATGGTCATACATATTTATGATTCATACACACACACACATGTGTTCATTCATATTCATAAACATTAAGGTATAGAAGTACTCGTACTGGCTGTAAAACCAAAACACATACACCTACAACTTCATAGAAAATCAGCGGTCAAGTAGGGAAAATTGCCATAAATTCCGTGTGCTGTTTATATTTTTTGTATATAACATGTTTGTGTGCGTGTAACAGCTTTTCACCAATACAAATAAATGTTAGACTACATCTATTATACATGACAACATTATGCTGGGCAACATTTAGTACGTCTTAAGCACGCCACATGGGGAACGAAGTTGTTCTGTATATTCAAATATGCTCGTGTATGTGTACATGCACACTACTGTCTTCTTGTCTGTCTGTCTGCCTGTCTGTCTGTTTGAAGTGTCTGTTATGCTCAAATGTCCCTACCCATGTTTGCTGTTATGCTCCTCTATGGTTTTTCCTGTTTTATTTGTAGCCACAATTGTAGTTGTTCTAAGTGCCATAAAGTCCATTATTGTTCATCATATTCATCTTGTTAAGAATCTAATAATACATTCATATTGTACTTGTCTGTGTAGTAGCTCTTTATGTTTTTGATTTTATTATTAGGAGTACAAATAAATTCGTGCGCCATTTATGAAATCGGACTATATGCGATTTGCAATTAAGTTTTGCCTGCTTCGGGTAAATATGAATTCCCAAATTAAATATTCGCTTTTGTACACTAGAGTAGCAAGTTTTTACTTGGGAACTGGTCATGTGACAAGTTCTCGTTATGAGCCAGGTTTACTTAGTGCCATACTAATGATTTAGTCAGGTAATATTATGTTTCCTAACAACCAAAACAGACCATGGATATTCTCTAACATCCTGCCTTTATCGAGACGCTGTTCGAAATTGTCAATTACCGAAGACAATAAGTACACAAGTGTTCTATTTATAATATTGTCTTGACGTGACGTTGACAAATAGATACAGAATAAAGGGGAATGATTTTGAAATCAATAGCTCGTTTCAAACATTGAGTGTTAATAATCAACGCCTTCGCAAGATGCGGTAAAAATATTAGGCCATTGAAGACAGCCGTCCCATAGTTTGTTGCTGATTGTTTTAATTTTATTTTTTATTTTATATAGTATTTTTATAAATTTTTTTGTTTTTATAATATTTTTATAATTTTTTTATATAAAATTTTTATATTTTTATATTTTTATGTTTTTATAGATTTTTATATATATTTTTTAAGAAATTTTTATATATAAAATTTTTAATTTTTTTTTAAGCTTTTATATTTTTTTATATATGTTTATTTCTTTATTTATATTTTTGTTTTTCATATTTGTTTATATTTTAGATTTTTATTTTTATTTTTTAATATACATATATTTTATATATATTTTTTTTTAGTTTTTAATATTTTTTTATATATTTTTATATATTTTTATGTTTTTTTATATAGTATTTTTATAATTTCTTTATGTTTGTTTTTTTTATTTTTATATATGTTTATATATTTATTTATAGTTTTATTTTTTATATATTTTAATTTTTTAATTTTTTTTATTTTTAAGTATATATTATTATTTTGTTTATAAATTGTTTATAATTTTTTTATATTTGTTTTATTTTTATATATTTTTTATACTTTTTTTTATAAATATCTAAACTTTTTTTTATTTTAGAAATATCTAAACTTTTTTATATATTTCTTTTATTAGTCGAACTTTCTTATGTAAATTGTTAATTTTTTCAACGGGCTTAAGTTCGAATCTGCATGACTGCAAATGATTTTTTATTATTTTTTATTAATAAATAAATTTGTTCAAATTCTATTTATTATTTTGTATATTAAGATTGGAATATTAAGAATATTTTCAATAATCATCAAACCAGCAGAACGGATCAGTACTGCTTTCGAGGCCGCTACGCCATCTCATCAGCGTTCTTTGTTCAATTTTTCCACTTTTGCAAATGGAACTTAAGCCCGTTGAAAAAATTAACAATATTTTTTATAATTTTTTTTATAAATATCTAAAATTTTTTTTTTAAATATTTCTTTTATTTTATTTTTAATTTTTTTAATATGTTTTCTTATATATATTTTTTTCTTATATATATTTTTTTCTATATCTTTTTAAATTTTTTATTATAATGTATAATTTTTTTTTTGTGAAACGCCAGTTGCTTATTTATACTCCCAACAGTATGTCATGTCGTTTTAATGTTTATTTTCTATACGATAACAAGACAATGAATGAATAGACGCAAACTGAATAGTTGTATGTGAAACTATCTGTGTGTGTGTTGCTCTTTGGCATGTATGTGGTTTTACACATACAAAATCTCTTGATTTGTGTTACGAAATCCATCATTTACATTTGAAACATAATGTTCTTACATATACTCGTATGTATGTATGTATGTATGTACGTATATCTGTCTACATAATGGGTATCTACTTATTTCTCTATTGTACAATATTTAACATAATTTTCTCTTATTGGATTTAGTTGAACAATAGTAGTAACAGAATAATAAGAAAAAAATTATAAGCATACTTTTAGGTTTGTATGTGAAGGTTTTTGGTTAATTTCTTGCTGTTCTTTCTCTGAGTTGGATTAAAATTTATGAATCATTTGGCTGAAAAACTATGTTTTTGTATTGTAACATAGTTTACATGATGGCCGACTGACCCCAGCGGCAAAATGAACTAGTACAAACATTTCTAGTTTGTAATAAAATATTTTATTATAATAAATGAAAAAAAAATCATGTTTGTACAGATACAGTGTATATTTTACACCAATACTTATAACAAGGAGTGTCCTGTATATTTCTAAATAAGGAATAAAAATATTAAAATTAAAAGTTTCAAGTTTTAAACTAATTTAATACTTATGAAACGTTTTGCTTTGATATTGTATTTCCAAAGTATCTGAAACGGTTTAACCTCAGCTGGCACGCTTAACAATCAATACTTTCATATCATTTCACGCTCAAAATTTTAATTATTGCTTAGCAGTGGTGTTAAAGAATTTAAAACTTTAAATTTGTTCCGTACAAACAGCTGGTGGTTATTCCTTAGCAATGGGTATGCATCCAGGTGATGCCGGGTTATTATATTTAATTAGCACTTCATATAATATTTTTCAATCATATCCCTTTTGTTGTTTTTTTTTAGATTTTAAACTCATTATAACGTCATTTGCTAGAGTTTACTATGGAAGCAAGCAACTGAGACACGAACTAAAAATAAAGTAGCAACAGATACTTTAGTTTCTTAGGTAATAAATTGTGGAACATTTTTATAACGCGCAATTTATCATTAAAATATATTTCTATTAAATTTTTGTAATAAATTTTTGAGATATTACGCCCACTAAAATATTATAAGAAGATTAATGTTGTTTGTCGCCTGAGCTTTATTGTGTTTGAATAACAATAGAATTACAATAGGTACAGCTGGCGACAAACTACACAAAAATTGAGTTGAGATGCAGGAAAATTAGGCGACTGTCGGTTATTGATTATAGGTCATAGAGGTCTTGTTTGTTGCTTAAAGTTGTTGAGGCAACTATAATATTATAAATCATTGTTTGGTTTCAAAAACCAAAAATTTTTTGGAAGAATAACTTTATGTTAAATCACTTTAACTGCATAATTTTGTGAATAAAATAAAAATTTTCGCTTGATTTTTTTATACTGTTCTTTTCAAAATAAATAAAAAGCGATTTTATTTTTATTTTTAATATAAAACATGAAATTGAGGTGTTTTTTTTGTATTAAAAAAGGAAAGTAATTATGTTTTTATTTCACAGAAAATTGTTTGCTGGGCTAACTCTACATATGACAACAACTAGTGTTTGTTAAAAGTTTGTTTGCCAATAAAAGTTTTAAAAAAATTATTGTTTTAGATAAAACTATTTGGTTAAAACTAGAGCAAATAAAATTCGCTTTTGGATATTTATTATATTCCCATATTTACTGCGAAAACAAATTGAACACAAACAAAAACTGTTGCATACTCTTACGCATACCGAATGGAAAATATGTTAGTTTCTGTGTTAAATTTCATATATGCATGTGATTGTATGTGTGCATGTTTATGTATAGTTCTTATATATATTTTTATATTAATTAACAAAGTGCTTTTTGCTAAAATTGATCTGCTTTTGGGGAAATCGAACGCTATTGTAGATATTTATTTATGCGTTATCAAAGATTCAAGACAGGGAATTGCAAAATATTATAAATAAATATGAAGAAGATTGTTTGTTGGAAATGGAAATTTACACGATTGTATTTTTAAATATCTATACGGTAATTTTGAAGTAATATTTAATAATAAAAAAAAATTATAAAAAATAATAAAAAATAATAAAAAAATAATAAAAAAAATAATAAAAAAAATAATAAAAAAATAATAAAAAATAATAAAAAAAATAAAAAAAAAAATAATAAAAAAATAACAAATTAATAAAAAAATAATAAAAAAATAATAAAAAAATAATGATAAAATAATAAAAAAAAAATAAAGTTATAAAAAAAATAATAAAAAAATAATAAAAAAATAAAAAAATAATAAAAAAAATAATAAAAAAATTAATAATAAAATAATATTAATAAAAAGCAATAATAATAAAATAATTATTCCTAAATAATCTTGCTAAGAATCTTTCACCTGAAATAAAAATAATTAAAATTCTTTATCTGAAATAAATTTTTAACAATAATAATAAGGAAAATAGGACACGAAGAAAACCACTAAACAACGGAATAAAGATTGAATATGTCTTAACATATTGTTGCAATTCTCGTATACAATTTTATTAGAAAATTTATATAAAAAAAAAACTGTTACCACATTCTACTACGCCACGTAACGAATGGCGAAAAACTAAGCTGCACATGACTACTGAAGATGAAACAGTAGCGTTTGCCGAAATCAATGCTATTCTGCTGTACTGTGTAAATTTAAAATAAATGATAATGATTTTTTTCTTGTCTTTCTGAATATCATATAACATCTTTCAGTCTATAAATCTTAATTGAATTCAAATAATAATAATTGCTGTAAATAAATCGCTCAGCAACGCCGCTGTAGCTTCCGATTTTGTATGTATAAATTTTTAGAGTTTTTTTTACTTGTGTGGCTTTTTTTCTTTACTGATAACGTCTATCTATATACTTGTGCTTAAAAAAATAGAATGCGTTTGATAACGTTAAAAAGATAACAAAATTATGATAACAATATGGTATAGAAAAAATTTCTATAGCAAACATTATTTATTTTTATATTGTTACATATTGACAGGATACAAAATATTCTCATATACTCGTGTATTTTTGGGGTAACTTTTTAAAGTATGTGTGCTGGTAAACGTGAGTAGAACAACAAAAGCAAATGTTATAAATAGGTAACAAGTACTTGTTTTGTAAAAAGGTTTTGTTTTTTTTTTTTCTCTTTTCTAGGAAACTTGTTGATAAAGTAACTTATCGCTACAACCCTCATAGTTTGATCTGTAACAAAAAATTTGGCAATAAATTTTAATATCTAAAATATGTTGTTACACCTGCTACTTTCTATCTGAATTCTAAACAAATTAAATTTTAATATTGTGTTGAAACTTTTATTAAAAAAAGAAACAGAGGGTGCTGGCTGTTTATTTATTATTGGGCGGTGTGTTCGATTAATCGAATGTTTTAGTGGTCATGAACAATATCGAGTAGTATCGTGGGATAAGTAATTAAACAATCCCCCTTATTCCGTAACTATTTGTCAACGTCACGTCCAGGCAATATGAAAAATGGAACACTTATCTGCTTCTTGTGGACAACAATTAACTATTTCTGACAGTCTATATCTACTCTATATGGCCTTGGATATAGCAATAGGCTGTTAAAAATTGCCAATTGCTAAAGAAGAGAAGTACAGACGTGTCCTATTTTTGATATTGTCTTAACGTGACGTTGACCGATAGTTATAGAATAAGGGAGAATATTTCGTACTAGTTCTTCGAGTATATTTTTTTGTGTTCAAATTATTCCAGAAAGTTGATATTTTCTTTCTAATTTTTGTACAAAAATAATTTGAACCGAATTTACACACAAGTTAGATGATACAGAAAAATATCAGATATATATTTTTTTGATTCTTGATGTTTTTTTTTTCTTAAATCATAATATTGTAATAAAAGGTGTTTTTATGAGAGCTTGCTGATTTGAAAGTTAAATAAAACCCATGCCAAATTATGAAATGGCCATATAATTTCGGGCATGTGGCCACCACGACTATTTTGCACAAAGGTCATTCTGGAGGTCCAATTTTCGACCACCTTTTCAAGCATTTGAGGGCGTATTTCAGCAATGACACCTTGAATACTGGTTTCCAAAGCGTCAATCGTTGCTGGTTTATCCACGTAAACCAATGATTTCAGGTATCCCCACAAAAAATAATCGAGTGGCGTCATATCACACGAATGCGGAGGCCAATTCACCGGTCCATTTGTCGAAATACTGTTGTCGTTGAAATGTTCTTTCAATAAGTCCATTGTTTCGCACGCAGTATGACAATTGGCACCATCCTGTTGAAACCACATTTCGTTTACATCCATATCTTGAAGTTTTGGCACCAAAAATTCATTGATTCTGATTCTGTATCGATTTCCATTCACGGTAACGCGTCGTCCTTCCTCATTTTTAAAGAAATAAGGTCCGATGATTCCACCAGCCCATAGAACGCACCAAACAGTACATTTATCGGGATGCATTGGTAATTCTTGAACGGCGTGTGGCTTATCTCTGCTCCAAATACGGCAATTTTGCTTGTTGACATATTCATTCAACCAAAAATGCGCCTCATCACTGAAGAGAATTTTGCGGTAAAAAAGCGGATAAACATTTTTAATTGAACACTGTTTTTGAAAATAAATTTGCACGATTTGGAAGCGTTGTTCTGGAGTTAACCTGTTCATGATGATTTGCCAAACAATACTGAGTAGAGACGTCACTTTAAACTGTCAAAACAGTTGTCAGACAACAGAGAGATTCGAATAAAAAAAAAACTTCATAAAAAAACACCCTTTAGTTTATTTTATTATATTTTTTAATATTTCCATGTCTCTTGCGTATCTTCTTTAAGAGAACAGTGAAACTGATATTAAATTAACAACATTAAAATATAATGAAAAAATTTAATTATATACCGATAATGTTTTGTTTTTATATAAAAATGTTTTACAAAAACAAAATATCAAAAATTTAAAAATAATATAAAATAAAACATTGTATTAATTTTATAAAAAGACCTCGAGCTTGAGAAAAAAAGACTCGATTGAAAAAATATTCAATGTCTTAATCAGTTTAGCTGTCATAATAAGTTTCGCTATCCTTTTAAAAAGAATTTTTTTTTAAATTTGTTCATTCGAAAAAAAGTACTAAATCGTTATGAATGTAACTTCCTTTGAGTGGTTAATATGTCAAAAAAAAATTTGAAATTTACATCTATCAGTTGCCATCCACAATATCGTTTTCACAAATGACAATCAAAGCACAAGTTCTTTGCTTTCTCTGCAATATTAAGAAACAACTTATTTCTTGCTAAATAGCATATTAATCCCTGTTCAGGAATTTTCAAAAATGCATTAAAAAAATTTAATTCTCAGTTTTTAGTCTCCGCAAATTATATGATTATAAGTTTGCTTAAGAATCGCAATTTTATAATCACACATTATTTGATTTAAATTAGTCGATTAATTCATTAAACATTTTATGACTGTACACCCTATTAGGGGAGAAAAATTAATAACTACATAGCTGCCGTAAACAACAATGTAAAGTAATGTTGCTATAGAATTATTAAAAAGAAATAATAATACAGAAAAATGATTAATTAATATAACTTTTAAAGAAATTTTGAAAATTCCTTTGATGGATAGGGTGGGGATTCCTGTATATGTATGTGTGTCTTCTAAAGTTAAACCGAATTAAAATAGAACAAAAATTATATTTTAAGCAACATTAAAATAACAGATTTAAGAATAATGCGAGCAGGCTTTGCAATGTGATATACAGAAATAAAAAATATGCCACGCAAGAAGGGAAGCTAAAGCTTTATTAAATATTTCAAAGTACTCCCTAGAATATGCAAGGTTTTTTTTTTTTTTTTTTTTTTTTTTTTTTTTTTGTGGAATACCATCAGTGTTGCCTTATATATTTTTTAAAGGTATGCAAAATATTGTTTAAAAATCTTATTTTTATATTAAATACTTTTTGCAGGTTTAAATTTAATTTATTAACCACAAGACAAGGTAAATCCGGCTTCTCGTAAGGGCAAACCCGCTAAGTCTAGGGCTTTTAATTAAACATTATGTTTTACTTGTCTTCTTAAGCGGCATGGCCACACATCAAACTGATGCTTCAAACTTGTGTATGTGTTGGTAAAATTCAGTTTGAGAGTGAAAATCTAAATTGTTTTGATATTCTTCAAACTCAGATCAAACCATACGTGTGAGTTTTTTCACTAACACTATAATAGAAAAGCAGAGTTTGAAGCGTCAGTTTGATGTGTGGCATGGCTTTAATTCCTTTTAACTATAAAAAAAAAATACTATTACTCTTCCCTCAGTACCAGCCTTAAGAATATGCACCATGATTTCTATGTCTATCATAAAATTCTTTCAACTTTTAAGAAAACTCACTTTATTGAAATTAATAGACCACGAAAAGCCAGTAAAGGATTAGAAATGTTCTATTACAAATACAAAAATAATCCAGTGAGTGTTATGTGCTCTGCAGCACATGTATGGCATATGTATGTACTTACATATGTAACTGTGTGTGTGTGTGTACAACAATAATGTGTAGCATAACTGTTACTAGAGTATGCAAATTGTTTTATTTCATTTATTTATGTCATGAAATGACAAACATTTGTTTGGGAAATGTCCCATCTTTGTAACAAAAAGTTTTGTTGCTTAACGTCCTTTTCCGGTAAATGCTTTTGTAACACAAATAATTTTTATTTTTTTTTATACATAATAAAGTTTTAGTTTTGCTTTCATTTTCTCTAATAAATTTAAAACAAAAAAGTAATAAAAATAAAATCTTACAACAAGCAAAAAAAAAAAAAAAAAAAACAAAAAAAATTAAAAATATATCAAAGTTCTTACAAAAACTGGAAGAGAAATAAAACAAACATGAGGGGCCAAAAGTATACCTGCTTTTCTCACGTTGCCAAGTGATATATCCGAGCGTATGTCTGTGTATGTAATCTTACAATAATCTTAGCTGTATTCCAAATTTTGCATGTTTAGCTACAACTGATGCTGTACTGTTTAATAATGAAACATTTTCTTTCGTTACTGGCCAGAATTAAGTTGGACGAACGAGAAAAAAACACGTTTTCTGTTTAACAATAAAGAAGTGGAAAAAATTTTTGTTAGCAAAATAAATCAATACACAAACATATTACTTTCTAGAAGCCAGAAACTTTATGAAGACGTTTTTGTTATGATTCTGGTCTCCCAAGAGGATTCTAAGATATTTATTTATTTTTGTAGTTTACATAACACACACATGTTCAGAATTTTTAAGCCATAAAATGTGTTTCAAAAGATTTGAATTTTTTTTTTTTTGGTAACAAAGAAACTCAGATTAACCTAAAAATTCGTATTACTTTGATTATTAGGTCACTACTATACGAGTATAGTTGGAGGGGGGAAGGCCACTGTAAAGAATTGGAAATAGTTTTAGAATCATGTACGAATCATATATGCGAGTATTTCACTTTAAATTGTTTAGTATGCATTCCTTAAACTTCTGTTTTAAAAATTTAAATTTAAATCCAGTAGTTATTTTAGATTGGACTCATAGCAACGTCTAAAGGTACGGTCACAATTATCAAATATTTGCCCAAAAAAGCGTAACCACTGACTACTAATGAAAGATATTTTAATTTAGATACATGTTTTTTAAGTAAAACAGTTTCGCACAAAACTAAAACACAATTTCAACAATTAGCCTATGAGTCTTAATTCAATTTAATATAGCAATAGAAATGTTCGCTAAAATTCCTACTACATACAAATTTAAGCTATGCCTTGAGCTACCAATAATAAAAAAAAAATTGGAAAAAACGTTCACATGTACTTAAGTATAAAATTCAAACCTAATAAGTTTGACTTAAGTATGATGGAACGAAAAATTCAGAAAAATGGGACATGAAGAAAAATAGTCAAGCGGTAACACGGGTATTATAACAATAACATGTTAACATCAGCTTGATACAGTTCTCGTATCCTTTTTCACAATAAAATTTGTGTAAATAGGAACTGTTATCACATTCAACTAAGCCACCTAATAAGTGGTGATAAGCACAATACACATGAGCACTGATGATGAAAGGGTTGCGTCTTTCGAAAACAGCTGTTCTGCTCTGCTGTGTAAGTTGAATAAAACTGATGTTGACTTTCCTTGGTGCCTTGGAATATTTATCATGTCTTTCTGAGATTTCAAAAACAAATTTCGAACAATTAGCCTATGAATCTTAATTCAATTTAATAAAGCAATATAAATGTTCGTTAAAATTCCTACTACATAAAACACAATTTCATTGATCTCAATATTATTGGAAACTATTTATCTCAATAAACACTTGGCTGAATTAAAAGGTTTTCATTAGTTTTTAGTGGTTATGCTTTTTTGGGCAAATATTTGTTAAGTGTGACCGCACCTTAATTCACACATATGGCAATTGTTAAGCCATAATAAAATAATGCATTAACATGTCCTTGCAAAGACAAAAAAATAAAAAGACTCCCGGGACCATAATTACAGAAAAGCATTTCTAATTTGCAAGTTTCCTTTCATGAGTATTTGTATTTGCTTTTTGTTGTAGACGTTTTAAATGTCCTTAAAGACATTATGAACCCACCCCAATAACACAACAACGATTGATTTTATTACCTTCCTCCTGCTCATTGGGCGAACAACAAAAATGTCTGAACAATTCTAATTGAATCTTGAAATACAATCCTTTTGCAAAAAGGATCTATTTATAATCAATTTAAAATATAAAGCTCATTATAAATATTAATAATTTCTTTTATCAAACTAAGCAACAGCTTAAATTTCATGCAAACGTAAATGGCAACATCATTACAGCTACTGCCACAGCATTATCCTTTTTGGCTACACATAATGATAAGTAACACTGTACAACAAAAGAAAATTAATTATAGAAGTTTAAATTTCGCGGAAGAAGCCACACAATCAAGTGGCGAGATATGGAAAATTAAAAAACTATTTTTATATAAAAATATACTAGCAGAGTTAGCAGTTTTTATATCTTCAAATTGTTGCACAGTGTAATCTGTGCCAGTAATCATTTCATATTTAGATTTCATTTCTATTTGAAATGTTAACGAAATGTTTTCTTTATCGATTTAAAACAGTTGATTCGTTGTAGCAAAGAAATGCGAGTAATTGCATTTATTTATAATTATTCTAATAATTACAAAAAAAAAAGAAAAAACAAATTCAAATTGAAATAAGATAGAAATATCATTATCCACTTAAATGCTGTACGAATAACTTGCAACCAAATTTAAGTTGAACTAATTGCAGTGATTTAGAATTTGCTGTTATCAAGTGATTAAAAGGACTTGCAGTTTGCTTAGTCAGCTTGAGTGGCGAAAAAAAGTTCGCTATTGAATGTGTTGCAATTATTAGATCAGCAAATTTATGAAATTAATAAGAACATTATTGATTTTATGTTTTATTTTTAATTTTAAATAAAATTATACATATTTTTAAGTATACATTTTCTAGTATTATTTAGGATATTTTGAAAAACTTATATTGCCCATGTATCATTGGTGTATGTGTGTCCTTGGTGTTTAGTTGTGTTTGTGTTATATGTTGTTGTTATGCCATGTAGTTGTTTTCAAATGCTTTCAGATTGTAAATCAGTGTTTTAGTTTTGTAAGTTCTCGTGAATTGATCAATTCATTTGTTAACTCTGTATTTTATTTCTTTTTTCGTTTCAGGTAAGAATTGATGAACAACTTATAATAAAATTAAATCATTTGGTAAGCAAAATAAAAAAAAATATCGTATCGTAGTGAAATAATAAAACAGATTATGTTGTGTTGCATGCCAATTGTGGAAAATTATTTAATTGTTTAAATCGTGTCCATCATTATGGTTTCAGCATTCGTAGCGAAAATAGAGTGACTGTAAAGTTAAATGTATGTAAAGCGTTGCCACATTTTTGCGATTATTTCACGACTCGTGCCAACCAGATTAAGAGTGCTGCTCCATTATAATTATATTTTTTTAAATATTATTGAATAGGAGCCTCTCTTTAGATAATCTCGTGGTGTGCCAAATTTTAGGCGCAAAAGAAGTGTCATTTGACAAATATTTTTTTTTTTCGTTTTTAGTAACCTATAAAATTATTTGTCAAATTAAAGCTTCTAATCGGCTATATTTTTGCAAGTGGGCGGTTCACGTTCATTTTTTTTTATTACAAAACTTTGCTTTGTGGGTGCTGTTGGCTGAAGTAGTAGAACACGAGACTATGAAGCGGAGGGTAGTGAGTTCGAGCCCGCGCTGAGTCATGAAATATTGTGTTGAATTCTTCTGATCAGCATTAGTGCGTGCTTGTGTTCGTTGTTGCCAGCCTGTTTCAATGATGAAGGTATAGTCACTGATCACTGATCATAATTGGCAGCGACTGACACTGTCATGTAGTAAAAGCAGAGTAACAGCACCCACCTTCGTCGGCCCTGTAGCAAAAATTACACGGCGAAGTAATAAAGGTTGAAAAAGCTACAAAAAAAAACTGTCTATCTTCTCATCTTTCCTAATCTGTCCCCTCAATACTATCTCCTCGTTTCCAGTTCCGGCGCAATGCATTGCATATATAGGGGTCATCCCCTGAGTGCTGGTCCAAGATTAAAAAAAAAAAATTGTAAATACCGAATTCCTTTTCGATCACCTAAGGTTACGAAAAGTGGGCTGCGCTACTCCGGTCACCTGATATTTGATACTTTTCATGTGGCATACATTTTTTTGCATTTTTTTTTATACCCTACAAAACCGAATTCGGGGGCGAAATATCCATCTGAGGCCCCATGTAGTATATATATATATATATATATATATATATATATTCTTTGTCAGTGATGAAATCTAAGACGATTTGGTCACGTCCGTCCGTCCGTCTGTAGAAAACACGCTTCAGTCCAAACGAAAAGAGCCAGACTCTTGAAATTTGGTATAAATATATCTTGAAAGGTAGCACACGTCAAGTTCGCAAATAGGTTGAATCGGGCCAAAAGGGCAAAAGTTCCCCTAAGAAGAACCAAACCAAACTCTAAAAAACAACATAATTTAAAAATTTTTTTATCGTAATTTTGTTAAGCAAATGAAGTATTTTTATATCAAAGAAGGACCAACGCTTTAAACTCGAAGCCTTAAAATAAAAAAAAAATTTTTTGAACTCCGCCCCCTTTAGTGGGGCGTTATAATATGCAAAAATAGTGTAAAAAGTTAACAAATTGCTTTACTTAAGCCTACATTCCTTAAAAGTAAAATGTTTAAGCTTTAATGACGAAGCTGGGACGTAACCTGGTACTCCACTGCCCTACCCAATCCTCTCCGTTGCCACCTAAATGATCTTTACAATAAAAATAAAAAAAATTAAAAAATAATTTATGTGCGTGAAAATAAATAGGGCGAGTTAAACATGTTTTGACGTAACCAGTTACGAAGTGAAGTTAAATATATTATGACGTAACGAAATCGCAATCAGAGAATTTTTTTTGTATGAAAATCCATATTTATATAAAAAATTATTATGGGTGTGTCTTCTATCCCATACATCATTTTCTATATACTGGCAATGCATGTCAACTCTTTACCACTGGCGGCAAAATCCCTCCAAGATCACACACACCCTCAGGGCCTGTAAATATTTTTACAAATTTAATTTAGGTATTCCAATTGTTGTGATTGATAGAAGACACCCCCATTAATCAATTTTTATTTACTGGCAATGCATGCCAACTCCTTATGTGGCCACTGAGGCAAAATCCCCGCAAGATCACACACACCCTCATGGCCTGTAAATTGGATTTTTTATTATTTATGGATTTTCATAAATAAAAAAAAAAATTCGCTGTTTGTCATTTCGTTACGTCATAACATATTTAACTTCACAGCTAAATACGTTGTTTCGTAACTGCTTACGTCAAAACATGTTTAACTCGGCATATTTATCTTCACTCACATAATGAATTTTACATTTAATTATCCCAAATATTTATTTTTAGAGTCTTATTGCAAAGGTGAAATGTCTCTCCCACGTCGCTTGCCAGAGAGACCCCAAAAAATACAGATTTAATGCTCTCCAAAAAGAATTAGACCACATGAAGTACAAATATTCTTGATCAGTGATGAAGTCTAAGACGGTCTAGCAATGGCCATAGCTTTGGTAGTATATATTGCATTTTTCAATGGCAATCCATTTAGGACCATTTCCAAGTTTTTAATCCAAGACCGAAGTCTCTACATTTTGTGGGGGCTGCGGTAGACCGATTTCACGTGCCGACAGACGGTGGTCCCTTATTTGAGTTTTCAATTTTTGAAGAACCGACTATGTGTGTATATATCTAATGGATCATATTAATATTTTACAAATTACACACACACAATGACAAACTTATATATACTACTTCACCCACCAGTACTAAGCGAAGGACTTACTTTTATGTCCTTCTTAGTTCTTAGCGGGTATTAATTAAAAATGCACTCCATTAAACTGAAACCTGTGATACGCTTTAATGGCACTATTGTTCAATCGTATGCATTGTGAGCTTTCTGTTGTCATATCTTGCTTAATTACAAGACAATTCATATATTTTTTTTTATTTAATATAAAAAAAGTCGATATAAAATTTAATGAATTAAATTCTGTGCTGAGAGTAATAAATTTTTAAGTGTTTGTATTGCCCTCCTGCCAAGGACAATAACATGTAGTACATATTAAAAAAACCAATTATTTCGCATTACACTTTAAGAAAACCCTAATCAATTTAATTTAAGTATATAAAGTGCAATTCATGGCAATTTTTATACACGTTAACCTTTTTTTTTACATTAAAACATCTTTGAAGGCTAGGGAAAATTCTTCGTTAAATCTGAGCCATGAAATATCAGTGGCAACGAATACAACAGTTGGATTATTTGTATGAATTGCACAAAATGTCTGCAAAAGAAAAAAAAAAAGAAATAGAGAAGAAAAAAAACTGTCTTTCTGTAAATGTGCGCGTGTATGTGTCGTTATAAGCTATTTCTGCCATTTGACCAGTTTTAAGCTCTTTCTTGTGTACTTGATGTTTGTTCGTATATTTTTCGCCTTTTATACCATAATTGAATTTTAAATAAACTCATACCCTGCTGCACACACACGCACACACACACACTTGCACACACTACTCATATGGAAATGCAGCCAAATAGACTGCTTCACCTTTGTCTGCTGTGCATAAAGTGTGCACCGGCAGTCTTCCTGGCGGTCTTCTCATTTAAAGATGTTTGTTCGTGTAACACAGAAAGCTTCGTCCTGGTGCTGCAACTACACTTAGTGTTGTGTAAATGTGTGCATACTCGTATGTATGGTTGGGTACAATACACCCTGCAGGAAACGTGGGGTTAAGTGTAGCCATGTCAATATTTTTGTCAACAATTATGGTGTCTTTTTGGTGACAATGTCAACAAATTGTTTTTTTTTTTTTGCTTTTGGTAGATAAAGAAAATTGTTGACGGTTAAAACAAATCATCAAGCTGATGGGCTCAAAATCGGTGGGTAGGCGACGGCAACTGTTGTTATTGACCTCGGTGATATCGTCAATAGTAAGTCAGTACAATCTTACTATTGACATTTTAGCCATATGGTCCCATAAGAACTATTTAGTCAGTATTGACGCAGTCTACTGGTAGATTTCGTAGGACAAACCTGTGTTAAGTGTCAAAAGTAGACAGCATTAGTTGGGGTATAATTTGTCAGTAGTACTGGTGACATCGTCAATAGATAATCAGTATAATTTGACTATTGAAATTTCCTGCAGGGCATTTACACAAGTTGTATGCAGCAAAAGCAGTGGTTTTATCAAGTCTGTAAATACAGTCGAAAAGATTTTTATTCGTTTATATGGCTCTTCCTTCTAGCAGTCGTGTGTTGAAATTCTTCATAGGTTTTGGGGCTTTAAAAATTATTAACTCTTTTGTGTGTGTATGTGTGTGTCTCCTTTCCTACTGCATTTATCAGGTTGTCGGTAAGACTTCTTTAGCTTCTTTTGATGCAATTTCTGCAACAGAAAGATGCTGATTGTATGTGCGTTGAGTTCGTATTTATTTTTATTTTTTTGCAGCAATAGGACCAACTCAACGGTTGGGTTTCTTATTCCATAAGATATTTAACATTAAATTTTTACTTACATTTTCATTTATGGTTTTGAATTTGTTTTTTACATTTATTTATATTAATATTGTACAAGATGATGAGATTTTTTTATTTTATTTTATTTTTTTTTTCATTCCATATTATAACTTTTATTATTATATTTTTATTACTTATTTTATATTATGCTTTTTATATATGAATATTGCAAAGGGTTTCTGGAGGAAATATCGAGACTGTTTGCATTTACCTTAACATATACTCTGAAACAGACAGTATAGTATGTCTTTTGTATTGGTTTAAGTTGTAGCACATACATTTTTTTATTTATATTTTTATTTTATTTTGCTATGATCTCATCGCTAGAGATTTTTGTTCTTTTGGGTTTAAGCGACACATTTAATATGAAATTTTTACTCAAGAAAACGGAATACGATTTTTTCCCTACAAAAAAAAAATTCATTTTCAAGAGTACCTTTTTCCATTTTATTATATTATTCTTTTACTTTTTCGTCTTTTACCTTCTTGTTTGTTTGTTTTTTTTTCTCTTAAGAGATATTTAAAGGGTTTGTTCATTTATGTCAAAATGCTGAGAAAAGTGCCTGTTGATTAATATTGTATGTCATATTTTGTGGACTCTTTTTTTTTTAATAAGACAATTTTGGGATATAGAAAAAAAAGTATTTGATGGGGTAAGTGCTTTCTAAAGCAGGCAAAATAAAAATATAAATTAATAAATTAAAGCTACAGAATACTCAAGCTATTAGGATATTATACTTGAAATATATTACAGACAAACTACTGACTTTTAATGCCAAAATGAAAATTGAAATAAGAAATAACTTATAACTATTTTGTTGGGCTTTTGAAATATTTCAAAGCAATTACTTTGATAAGGACTGATTAATTTTAAACGATTTTGGCAACTAATTTTGAGTCAATCTCCTAATATAGCAAATTAAAAGTCTAGCAAAATAAAACACAATAAAAATATATATAAAAAAAAATAAAAAAAAATTAAAAAAAATTAAAAAAAAAATAAAAAAAAAATTAAAAAAAATAAAAAAAAATAAAAAAAAAATTAAAAAAAATTAAACAAAAAATAAAAAAAAATAAAAAAAAAATATAAAAAAAATATAAAAAATAATTAAAAATAAGTAAAAAACAGAAAAAAAATTAAAAGGAGAAAGTAAATAAGCTTTTCAAAGGATGGGCAAATTTGAAGTTAGTAAATGAAATGAATTAAAAGCTCACTTCCGTTTTAACAAATTTAATTTTGTTAAATCGAATCAAGTGGGTGCTGTTGGCTGAAGTAGTAGAACACGAGACTATGCAGCGGAGGGTCCTGAGTTCCACCCCGCGCTGAGTCATGAAATATTGTGTTGAATTCTTCTGCTCAGCATTCGTATGTTACTGCCCAATCTCTAAACAGTGGAACGGATGTGCATATAAGAATCTAAAAGAAGTAGGTCCGCCTACGAGCTTGAGTAAGAATTGGCAGGTGAACAGGCACCTGGGTTTGGTAGAAAAAAGACCGAAGTCGATAGAAAGTTTATAGAACCTACACTGGTTTGACTTTTGAGGCTTTACCAGTAGTCAGAACTGATACCACGGGATCCAGTACAAGCCTCGCAGTTTACTGCGGCTGGATATTGGTGAGGTCTCCCTCGGGAGTACACGTGGTGGCTGTGGTCACCAATTTGGTGGAAGGTTTGTCAGATAAGGATTGATGTTCAATCCTTGTGGTTGGACTTCGGTCCGGCTGATAGTAGCAGAACCTATATGTTGTTGTGAATCAACAAATATAAGATCATATGGGTAGGATCGGCACTTTAAGCAAGGTGTTAGATCATGGGACTTACCAAATCATGTTCTAGAAATTGCCACCTGGGTGACCCGGGGTCACCTTCGGGTGGTTCTTGGGCACTAAGAGGGGTGCTGGTAACACTTATTTTTTCACCCGGTGTTAAGAGCACCGTCAGTTTGAGCCGTAAGGCAGGTACTGACGTAAATGATTGACTTGTTGCTCAGCATTCGTGCGTGGTAGTTGTTGCCAGCCTGTTTCAATGATGAAGGCATAGCACTGGTCACTGAATATAATTGGCAGCGACTGACACTATCATGTACTAAAAGCAGACTTACAGCACCCTCCTTCGTCGGTCCTGTAGCAAAAAATTGGCCGGAGAAGTAAAAGAATGTTGAAAGAGCTACGAAAAATTATCTAACTTCTCATCTTTCTTCATCTGTCCTCTTAATACTATCCTCTCCTTTCTAGTTCCGGCGCAATGCACTGCATATGAAAGGCTCATCCCCTGAGTGCTGGTCCAATATAAAAAACAAACAATAATAAAAAGTAGAGATATGGTAATTAATAATGCAATATGATGTCGGGCATATATTTATCTCTAGCACGTCGGCAGACATGGGCTCTTTTCAAAAATGTTTTAACATTTTGCAACAAAGTTTCGCTTACCCCGTCAAAGCAGCGCCGAATTGCATTTTTGGAGAGTGTGAGTTGTTTGTGGAGCATTTACATCTTAATGCCGCTGCTGAGTTGTTGCGAATGTCGACCAGTTGATGATCCAGCCTCATTCTCGACACTCTGCTGTCTGTACAGCGGACTTGTTTGCATCACTATGCCCATTACGAGCATATTGCTTTAATCTCTTGCCAGCAACAGTACCTTGGGATTCGAATTCAGCGATTAAATAACGCACAGTGGTCACAGAAGGAATCCACTGTGCGCGGTCTGCTTGGCTCGAATTTTTCAAAGTGATACAGTAAAATTTTCACCATTTTTATAGTAAATTTTCACAATTCAAATTCTTTGGTAAAGAGTGTAGCATTTCAGGCTTAAAATTTCCCAACTTTTTACTAAATAAATGTCAAAGGATGACAGTACAATTACGTCGCATTTCATTATTTAACAGCCAATTTACTTTCTAACCTCAAATTTTCCCACCCCTTATAATTGCTACAAAAAAACCTCACATAAAAAAAATTAGTTGAAGGGACAACCGTTTCTTTCGTGTACGTGATTTTATTTTGGCAGACTTATATTCGTCCATGTCAATGTCGCCTCCGGTGCTTGAAACTCCAACCAAACAGTCACATTAAGATTTCTAATAACTTTGGGAGACCATTCGGAATGTGGTTGAGCTGGCGAAAACCTTGTGCCTTAAGAGAAATTGGAAAACTGGCTTTTCCTTGATTTTTTCACGACAGTTATGGCAGATCACGTTATTTTTTTAATTGTTGATTTTTTAGTTTCGTGAAACTACAGAAAACTAAAAAAAAAAAAAAAAAATACTTGGTATTAAATTTAATTAAAAATTTATAGGCCAATTGTTGTAAAATTTTTTTAAATTCATAAAGACATGATAGATATTCCAAGGCAAAAAGAAAAGTCAACATTGATTTTTAATTATTCAACTTACACAACAGCTGTTTTCGAATGCCGCTACACACTCATCATCCGTACTCATGTTCATTTTGTGTGTTTTGGAATATAACTCATGCTGATTTCTACAAAATAACGACAGATTCCACAATCTGAATCACATGAGTACCGATGATGAGTGTGTAGCGGCATTCGAAAACAGCTGCTGTGTAAGTTGAAAAAATTAATGTAGATTTTTTTTCTGTAGTATCAGATATTCGGCTAAAAACTTCAATTAATTTCTGTTGATACCCTTTGGTTTTTACCATTGAAATGACGTTTAATAAAGAAATTATATGAAAAAACATTTATCAATCTATAAAGACCACCTAAACATTTTGCCACCCCATAGAATAATACAACTTTTAACATTCGCCAAGCACTCTTGTTATGAAAATCGCCTTCTTTTTTGATATTAATAAACATACAAACAAACTTCCAAGTAACAAAACTGAAACACAACAAGACAAATTTTTATTAAATGACCTCATAAAAACTCCCTCATAGTTTTACCTTTAACTGCTACTGCAATGACGATGACGATGACGACGACCATGATGATGAGGATGATGAAGTATCTTTGCCATACGCAGTTGTAGTCTGCTTAAGAATAATGGATTTTCATATAAAAGTAAAATCCTTTTTCTTACTTCAGTTTTGTTCTTCTCTCATTGTAAATTAAATAGGAAGAAATTTAAAATAAATGAACAAATGACTGCTGGATTCAATAACTAAGTGAATGGGTTTGCGTGGGAGTTGGTGCCACAATTTACTCTGTCCTTTAGGTGTATCAAAAATAATATCTCAGCAAAACCAAACAATACAATGCGTGCGGACTTTATGTACAGTTTTTTCTTCTTCTTTCTTTCTTGCTTTTCATTTCGTTATCAAAAAATTTATTTTGATTTTCCAGGACAAAAGGAGGGTTTTGCTTGTATAACAAAAAAAAAAAGAAAGAAAGAAAGATATTTCATCCTTTTTCATTTGTAGTTGTTGAACTCTTCTAGTCTTTTGTTCTTGTGGAGTAAAAAGCTTTGAATACATATACAATAAAATAATACAAAAACCTTTTATAATGAGTTTAAGCTATTAATTAATTGAATTCAATTTGTGTATGGGATTCTGGCTCTACCTCTTTTTCTGTGCTTTTTTTAATTTTTAATTTTTTTAGCGAGAAGGGTTATTGATGAAATTACAAGAGTTTGGAAAATTGCTGTGTATCCTTATTTTTTCCCAGATTAAGTTGTGGTCTAAATACAGTGGAGGCTCGAAAAAGTTAAGTAGTTTGTTTTTGGGGTGATAAACTTTTCCGAAATCTTAACTTTTCCGTAGTATGAAAACTGCATATGGTTATATGTACTATGTTTTTACTGATTGTTTATTTATTTTAAAATTGGGATTATACATACATATATACATATTTATATGTACATATATATAATTTTTTTAATATGAAAAACAGTTAGAAGATATGCATATATTACCATAGGCTAACATATTACTACATATTTCGATTATTTGTTATTTGTTGCGGTAAAGTAATCAGTAGCTTTATTTTGATGGAGCTGTGAGAAGCTTTGAAATATGTTTGTCGGAGGACTTGGCATAGTCTCATCACATGAGAGAATACAATTAGGTGCAAGTGTCGTCAATAACAGTTAAAGATTGTAAATAAAATTTGCAAAAATTATAACGGTAACTGCTATACGCACTTATTTTATTTTTGTTGCGCATGTATGTCTCACTGTATTTATAAATATGAATTGAGGATTGAAATATAAGAAGTTAAAATGATCTTAGAAACAGAAAAACAAAATAAAAAAAATTGTCTCTGAAAAGTTGAGAAGCACTTAACTTTTTAGCGTCACGTGTGGTAAATAAAAGCTGCTTAACTTTTCCATATACTTAACTTTTCTATGACTTAACTATTTCGAGCCTCCACTGTAATTAAATTTAAAAGTTGATGAATAAAGCAGTTTATTTACCAGGAGTTTAATTAAGAGTAATAGAGCTGATAGAGTATCCAAAGGGGTTTTGTTAATGCAAAAGTTTTGTTGTTTTGTTCGTTATTATAATGCTGGACTAACGAGTATTTTTTTACATTATATTTATTGTAAATTTGCTTTCAAATTAAAACAAAATATCTACTTTGTTTCTATTGTTTGCATTTGGCCTAATTCAATTTAATTTAACGAAATTCTAATGAATGTTATATTTATTTTCAGTTTGAAATTTTAATTTTTTTTCCTTTGGTTTCTTGTTATCGAATGTGTAACATGTGTGAAAATAACAAAATTTATTTATAATGACTTTAAAATAGGCAACTGTTAGGCAGAGGCGTGGAGACATACAAATTGAAAAATAAATATTTTTGGTCTAGTAATACTGTTTGGAAAAAGCAATGCATCATCATTTCCAGAGAATAATAATAATGTGTGCGTGTGTGTGTGGCTGTGTTGTCTTCAAACAACAATAATGACTAGAAATGTTACTTATGCGCCTGGGGTGCCATCATCTATTCATACATTTTGCACAAAACCCATGCATGTAGCTGTGTTTATTATACCCCAAAGCATTTTACATCATGCTTTTGCGTTATTCATGCGGCCGTATAAGGAAATGGTTCAATTCTCGCTATCGTATACAAATACATACATACATTTATGCTCACATACGTTCATTCATTCCATTCCAAAAATTCATTGGAAATTACAAATCACAGTTTGTCAACTAAATGTTTTCATTAATTTTGTTATTAGAAAGCTTGACGTACGTTGCGTTTTTGCGCCTAGAAGGTGTCTTGCACTCAGAAAAAAGTAAAAATAAAAAAAATTTAAAAAATAAAAAAATTAAATAAATTAAAAAAATAAAAAAAAAATTTAAAAATTAAAAAAATTTAAAAAATAAAAAAATTTAAAAAATAAAAAAATTTAAAAATAAAAAAAAAAAAATTAAAAAATTAAAAAAAAATATATAAGAAAACATACAAAAATATGAAAAACAAATAAAAAGAAGATATAAAAAAATTAAAAATTTATGAAAAATAAAAAAATATATGAAAAATAAAAAATACATGAAAAATAAAAAATATAAAAAGTAAAAAATATAAAAAAATTATAAAAAATAATAACAATATAAAATAAAAAAAAACTATATAAAAAAATAAAAGTAACAAAAAAAACAATTAAAAAATAAAAGACAAAAATAGCAAATAAAAAAAAGTAAAAAAAAAAGAAATAAGTCACAGGAAAAAACCATTTAAAATAAAGAAAATTAAATAAAAAAAATTAAAAAAAATTTTTTTTAAAAATTTAAAAAAAATTAAAAAAAAATGTAAAAAAAATTTAAAACAAAAATTAAAAAAAAACAGTGAAAAAAGAAAATTAAGAAAAAAGCAAAATAAAATATAAAAAAATAAAATAAAACAGGAAAATAAATATACAAAAAATAAAGAAAAAATAAATTATTAATAACATAAATATTTTGGTAGGTCACTCTGGCAGGACCATTTGTGGAAATAAAGTTGTCATCAAATTCCATAAAACTATCGTTAACCGAGGAGCTGTACGACAATTTGCGCCGTCTAATGTCGTCAATGGTTGCTGAACAAATTAAAAAAAAAAAAAAAAAAATTCCGTCAGCCATTCACTTCAATTTTACCTCCTTTCCCATTCCGATGATGCGGTCAGTGTCGCTACACACTTTCCTTAGCCTTAATGATGGCTTTGAATCGATATAAGTGAAACTAGTGCGTAAACGATCGACAACTGTTCGTATCGCTAGTTCACTAAGAATAAGAATATGTTGACCACAAAACGAACGAAGATTTCTTTTTGCGAAACCTGGTCAGACGTGTCAACACAGTTTGGGATTCTCTGGCTGGCTTACCGTAGTTATTTATATCCAGAATTCTCATTCAGTTAACAAAAAGCAGCTGTAGTATTACATATTTTATTGTTGATTAGTTTGAAAACAATTATTTGACAAACTGTATATATATACTTTAATATATTTTCTTTACCATGATTTTGTTTGTGTTGCAAATTTTTTGTTATACTTTTGTCAAATTTGCGTAAATTGAAACATAATACTCACGTACATGTACATGTATATCGCTACGCTTTCGCCAACTGGAGGACAAATTATATATTAATATATGCCATAGCCATGAAAACAAAGAGACAGGCTAGCGCCCACCCAAATACAATTGATTTTTTTAAAATGGGATAAGTGCTATTATTTTTAAATTCATCATTAACTAAGTATATGCATGTATGCTTGTTATGTGTGGGTGTGCGTGTGTGTGTGTGTGAATGCATGTTTTTTTGAAAGGTCTTTGCTTATCAAATAATAGCAAAAGATAAATGAAATTCGCGTAGGTTTTGTCTATTCATGTGTTTGTTTTTTTTCAAAGATTTTTTCTTCAAAATATAATTGGAAAAATATCAAGTGCTTGTTTTCACCCGAACCATAGAACTTAAAATACTTGTGTGGTAATGGAGTTGTCTTTCAAGACTTGAATATTTAACCCAACAAACCTGGTGTCCTTGATGGACTTGGACTATTCGTCTAAACCCTGTCTACAATGCGTCCAGTTCAAAGTCAAGCAATTTGTGTTGGAACTAAGTCTTATAAATCCAAGCTGCATCTGCTAGTTTATTATTCTTCAGTGCCATTACAATTCTTATATTCAAATCATTTTCGTAAAACATTTGCTTCATCTGTTAGAATTTGTTATTAAAATGAGTCCCATTTTTAGATTGAACTGATTTGTTTGCTGGGTACATGTCGTCGTTATTGCCAGTATTTTCGAAAATTGTTTATTATATATTAATGTGACAGTGCGTGCAAAGTTCATTTTCTTTTCTCTGTCTCTCTCTCTTTCTCTCTGTGATTGACGGCATCTTTTGAACCGAAAAATAAATTAAAATAGAATACACTCCACTTACAAAACCCATTTATTTTCATCATATTTCGCTATTATGCCAGCTTAAAATGAAATACATACTTTATGATTCCTTCTATATATTTTTTTCCTGTTGTGAAGGAGTCTACTTCTGTTGCTTGTTGTCTGCTTTCAGTGATAAATATAATAGATAATTATCTAGGATATTATATTTTAAATGTACATACAATTACTTGTTAAAGTTTTTAAGGGCAACAGAACACGTATTAGTCACAGCAAAGGAAATAGTAATAAAAAAAAATTAATTAACAAAATTGAGCTGTAAAAGCGTACGTTTATCTTTCATTTTTAGCACTTAAAAAAAAAACCCAATTTTTTTTTAGATTTTTATTTTCACTACATGTGTGTTTCTAGGAAATCCGAAAGAAAGTAACTAGTGTTGTGCAAGCCTAAATCCGAGAGTGCTAACAGCTGAAGCAGTTAACATCACCATCATCATAAGATGCCGAATATCCATGAATATGGAGTAGAATTTTTCTGATCAGCTGAAACGCATGGCTGTGTTAGTTATTGTCGACTTGTTTAAGTGACGAAGGCAAAGCACTAGTCAGTCAAGAATTAACGCCAGCGTTTGACACGATCATGTTCTAAAGAGTAAAGGGACTATACCCTCCTTTTGTCGAACCTCATCTTTTTTCATTTCTCAAAAAATTGTTTAAGGTGAAAACTTAAAATATTCCTAGCCTGCAGTTTTATGGTAGAAAACTCTATCGCCTGTTCAAAAGTGTCGCAATCTGCTCGATCAATAGTACAGAAAAAAAATAAATTATTTTTTTTTTTAAAAGTCGCCTTCATAAGTGCGATTTAATCCACATACATATATGAGGTCTGTTCGAAAGACAAGGTGAAAGAAACATGAATGTAACATTTTATTAATCGAACTTATTAATTTTATTATTTAGGTAAGAATTTTTGTTTAGTCAGACTCAGGTTCAAATCTGCAAATTATTTTTTCAGAATTCTTATTATTATCATTTTTATTAAGAGTGGAAAATTTAAATTATTTTTGTAATCATCGAAATAATTATAAATAACTTGAATTTAACACAAATTAAAAAAAAAATAATTTACAGATTGCAAATTTGAAAAGGTGAATTTTTTTATGTCTCAGGCTACGTAATTTGATTAGCATTCACTTAGCATGTTTAGGTTGTTGGCGACAAAACTGAATCAAAGAATTTGCATGAACTTCTGTGTAAAAAATGTAATTAAGTGCTCTAAAGCTATTTAAATCTTAATTAAAGCTATTTAAATTTAATGATTGTACTCTGGGTCAGAAGAATTTTTACAACTGCTACGAACTTTACAAGAAGTGATGCTGAATCCCTTCAGTATCCCAACATACGCAGAAAATGTGAAGGTGAAAAAAATTGTTATGGTTAATCGTTAATTTCTTCAACGGGCTTAAGTTCGAATCTGTAAGACTGCAAATCTTTTTTTATTATTTTAATAATAAATGAATTTTTTCAAATTCTATTTATTATTTATATTAAGATTGGAATATTAAGAATATTTTCAATAATCATCAAATCATTGAATCACTACCAGAGAAGCATTTGACTGTTGCCATGCAATTTGTTTTCTTTATGTTATGTTTTCCGGCACTCTATAAACCTCTGGAGCGTTTGAAAATGTTAAACATAAATATCATTTTCGTCAGGAAAACTTCGTTTTTGCTAATGAAAATTTTGAAATATATATTTTGAATCAATTTAAAATGTTTAAATTACCAATAGAAATAGGGAATTAATGGCTTAAATTTTACTATAAATCCTGTTGGACAACTTTTAAAATGTAACAATAACAAAGAGGGGATTTCCCTTAATTTGTATGAGTCTCTTTCGGGAACTTCAGTTTCTGTTATTGCAATGAATTTCGCATGATCTCCAGCAGTGGAGAGTAAAAAAGATTATAATGAACTGCTAAATTAGGTCATTAAATAGTGCAACCCCGTTAACCAAATAAAAAGCCATAAATTACTTAAACTGACAAACTTGATGTAGAATAAACAACACAAAATTTATTTAAGTTTAAAACGAATATTTGCACGTTTTAATTACTGCTTTCTTCAAAAAAAATCAACATTTTAATTAAATTAATCAAATTGTACACTACAATAGTTAGAAAAGCAAATGAAATTTACCTGGATATAAAAGTAAGGTAAACTTTATACAACACAAAAAATAGCATTTAATTTAAAAACAGAAGAAAAAATGCAAACAAATAGAAAAAAGAGATTATAAACTCCATTTAAGTACTAAAAGTAAATAAGTCATTGCAACGATATATAAAAAAAAAATAAAATAAAAAAAAAGCTTGAACAAAAACAATTGTCATCAACAATGAGAGAACAAGAATAATAACAATAACAGCAACAGCAACAGCAATACAATAGTTACAGCAACAAATATGTTTACTTTTCTTAAGTTTCTAACTACTGTTGACTTGTTGCAAACAAAACAAACATTGTTAAAAACTTAAACAACAAAACATTCAACACACACACACACACACGCACACACACTCGTACATATCTACATGCGTACGAATGCATGCACTTGTATGAGTGTACTTCAGTGCATAGCAAAATAAAAAAGAAAAAACTCAGCATTTCTTTTAAAACTCTCATGCCAACTCGTGTGTATTCGCACGAACCTATTCAAGAAATAAAAGTTTTAAGAAAGCTTAAAATAAGTACAAACTCAAGACTTTGCAAACTTACACACACGCATATATACATACATATGCACAATACTTACATACATCTATAAAAACGTACTTTTCCAAATGTTTATTCACTTATAAAAATTGACTTTTCGAGTCAAACACAGTGCGGTGGTAGTGGTGAGACGGCAGACTACAAACAAAATAATAATAATATTAGCTTTAAATATGTTGTGTCGACAGTTCTCTCCTCTGTCTATATATGGCAGTGTGTGTAATATATATTTAAACGAGGTCGGCCACAAAATTCTTTGAGCCAACAGGTGAAGACACAAACAATTGGAAATTAATGTGTTTATTTATTCCATAGCTGCCATGGCCTTAACTACGGCTAAATGCGTCTAATCGGACGCACTAACAAATTTTAATAAATTTCCTTTTACTAAAGAACTATAGTTAGTCAAGGCTGGAGCTTTCTACGACAGTCGTAATAAGGGTCATATCAGGCGATAATAGTATGGCTAAAATATTTTGTGATTTCTGGGCATGGGCATGATAATAGGGAGAGTGTAAAAATGACATGGAACCTTTTTATTCCTGCATTAAATTTTATGAGTAATTGTTGGAAAATTTATTTTAAATTCAGAAAGTCATGATAAATAATTCCAAGGCATTAGGGAAAGTCAACAAAATTTTTTAATTATCCATTTTATATTGCAGAGCAGAACAGCTGTTTTCGCAAACCGCTACACAACCATTATCACACTTCATTTGTATTTTTGTTTGTGCCCACTTATTTAACACGATTACAGTTTTTTATTTACGAAAATTTCATTAGGAAATTACGTACGGGAAGTGTATCAAACTGCTGATGGTAACACACTTTTATTTTTAAGCCGTGTTGCCGTTTGATTATTTTCTTCAATCCCATTTAAAAAAAATATATATATATTCAAACCAAAAAAGTTTGACTTACGTGTAATGTAACAAAACATTGAGAAAAGAGAACATGAATCAAACGAATATACGGGTATTACATAAAAACCTGTTACTATCGGTTTGATACAATTCTCGTATGCAATTTCCTAATAAAATTTGTATAAGTAAAATATAGTTATCACATATAACTAAGCCACTTAATAAATAATGACAAATCAATTACACATGAGTACTGATGATGAAAGTGTGGCGGCTTTTGAAAACAGTTGTGCCGCTCTGCTGTATAAGGTGAATAATTAAAAACTCACGTTGACTTTTCCTGAGGCCGTGAAGTATTTAACTGAATTTAAAACAAATTTTCGAAAAAATAGCCATAGAATTTTATCATATCGTTTTTAATTTAGCTTTAAAAAAAGAAAATATTAAAGGATAACGAAATATTAAAAAGAAAAGGGAATAAAATAAATATATAAAATAAAGACCTATAGCTTAAAAAATTATTTAATAACATAAAAAAATGAGTTCGAAAAATTGGAAAAACAAATTCAATTAAAAAAAAGAGGTAGAATAATTGAAAAAACAAATTAGATTATTAAAAAAGAGGTCGAAAAATTAGAAAAACAATTTAGAAAAACAAATTTCATTTTATACATTTTAGATTCCATTAAAGCATTGGGTTAGAATATATCGGAATCATCCTCGTAGTTGTGTTCTCCTTGTCACTAGATTATGTTTTATAAAGAGGGCAATTTAATTTTCTTTATTTTATGCTGCATTCACTTCACATTTGTTATATTGTATTAAAGTGCTTGTGTTTTTTTTTATATATTTTTTTTTGTTTTGTTTGTTTGCATAATAAACAAACAATAAAAAACACACAAAGCTAGTTAGCATTTGAAATATTACTCTATGGAATTTTCTATCCATTTACTTGTAGTTTTCGCATGCATACGAAAATGCAAGAAATACTTTATATTTGCTTTATTTGCAATTTTTGTTAGATTTTATTTGCTTTAGTGGTTCCATATTCTCTCTCTCTCTCTCTGCTGTGCGACTACGTAAATGTTTTGTAAGTTGTGTGCCCAATACCAGGAAAAAAAGAGCTACCAAATGAGAAGCAAACGAAAACTTCAAATTTTGAGATGGAAATTCTGCATATAGAATTTCTTTAAATATAAAAAACTTGTTTCTAACAATTCTTGTTACATATTAATTTTGGCGTGCTAATTGTTTAGAATAAAGCGTGTTTCTTTTTTAGAGTGTCACAACACCAGAGCAAGGCGTGCAAATTGTTGAAATTTTTAATCAAAATAATTATTCTATTCGTTAAAACTCATTGTGCACTTCTTCCATTTTATGGCGTACATAAACGTCCTTCAGGGCGACTAATTTGAAGAACAATTGATCGTTTTCCGGCCACATTTGCTGTTACTGATTATGTGCATCCCGTGAGACGCCGAACAGTGCTCACTGAAGAAGCTGTGGCCACTGTACAAGGAAAGCATTGGAGGTGATCCTAATCAATCAATTCGTCCTTCCACTTTATGAACAATTTTTTTTTAGTTGTTGAAAATTGATGTTCCAGATTGCCCCTTCTACGCGCCAGCCGTGGCGGCCACATGACAGAAATCATATTTAAACATTAATTTCATAAAATTTTCTTTCCAATAAGGCCCATTTCATTGATATTAAAAATATATTTCCTTCTTTTATTATGATTTAAACTTGTGTCACTCTATAAAAAACACCCTTTACAATAAAACATATTCACCCCCCCCCCCCCCCCCCCCCCCTATCATGAACAACAAGGGGAATTTTCGTTCACATGAAATTTTTATTCCACTCGAAGGGAAAAATGGAATCGTGAATCTCCCGTGAGAAATAATTTCCGGTATCAGTTCTCAGTGAATGCAAAAAAAGAGAAGAAGCCGAAAACAATACGAAAAATCAAAGGATTTGTGTTGAAAAATTTAAGTTTATGCAATAATTAAAAAAAAATTAAAAGTAGTATGACTAAATATTTAGTAGTGAAATAATTTGGATACATTTTGAAAACCAGACAAAACAAATTAAAAATATTCTTGATCTTTAGAATTGGAGCAACAAGTTTTACAAAGATGCAGGCAGTCGATTTGTTGCAAAATATATAAGTTGTTGTCTTATTAAAGGGTCTTGGCACAAAAATAAAATTTGCAAACTCTAATATTCGATCTTTCGCGGATGAGAGCAGCATTATCCATTCTTTCTCTTTCACCAGCCGGCCAAGCCTGGAGGAGATTGACGCCAGGAGACAAAGGATGAACGAGTCACTCACAAGTGATCTCGTGTCAATCTCCGAATGGGGCCTCGCGAACAGGGTTAACTTTAACCCTCATAAGACGCAGTGCTGCGTGCTTACGCATAGGCGGCTGGTCGAAGGTTCTGCGCCATCCGTGTTTATGGATGGTATAGGTATTGGGGAATCAGTAGCTCTTGATGTTCTTGGTATGAAAATACAGTGTGACGTTCGATGGACAGATCACATTTTTCATATTTCAAAAGAAGCTTTCAAGTGTCTCGGCTTTTTAAGACGGTGTAAGACATACTTCACCCCAACTGATCTCCTCAATATATATACCACCTACATCCGACCAAAGATGGAATACAACTCTCATGTATGGGCCGGTGCTTCAAAGTCTGTTTTGAAGTTGCTCGACCGTGTACAAGAGAGAGCGAAGAAGCTCATCGGTGACAGTAGGGTAGCCAACTCTATTGACTCACTGGAGCATCGACGCAACGTGGGGTGTGTTTCACTGTTCTACCGATACTACAACGGAATGTGTTCTGGTGAAATAAGGGAGCTTGTGCCGAATAACCGTTTATTTCTGCGAGCTACCCGCTCTTCACATAGGGCACATTCTTTTGTGGTTGAGTTGTCAGTGAATCGCACCACGCATTACAGAGAGAATTCGTTCTTTGGCCGAACGGTTCGTATGTGGAACAAACTTCCAGCAGAGGTCTTTCCTGTCAGTTTTAACTTGGGGAGGTTCAAATCGAACGTCCACAAACACTACTCCCTCTATCCTCCTTCCCATAACCAACTTTCCTAGTTCTGGCACAATGCATCGCATATGTAGGGGTCATCCCCTGAGTGCTGGTCCAAGAAAAAAAAAATAACATTTTCTACCCTATTCCCCACCAAAAACTAAGTGAATAAATTAAAGGGAAAACTGAAAAACTCCCGGGAAAAAAAACAATCACGATCAGGGGAATTTAATTTTAGCGTGAAATCACTTACGGGGAATTTTTTCATGATTGCAATTTTAGGGAAAAGGGAAAAATTTCGAGCGAAAAATTATTCATGAAGCAGGCTTTCGATATGGATAATTTCTATTCCACAAACCGTGATTGGCTTTTTCATTGCCCCGTGCTCATATCGTAATTTTTTTTTTCATATAAATATATAAAGTTTAGGTCACTTGGAGCCATCATTTTAATACCATGTCAGTCAATAGTAGGATCTTATCGGATCTGTAAAAAGTATTTTTAAAACGTGGAATTATGATGAACGTGCCTTTTAAGTTTAAGTAAAATTGTAAAAAAAAAATTTTAACTTTTTATACTCCGGACAAAACCATTTATTAAATTAACATGAATTTGTAATAAAAGCCTTTAAAGGTTTCTGTTAGAAGAGAATACACAAAATTATGAATGCAAACTAAAATGGTAACCCTGTGTGTAAGCTTCCTTGCGTTTTGTGTAACTTTTTGCTGCATGATTATGTGTGAGTGATTTTAAAACAATGTTGGTGGCTGGCATTTGTCTTTTCTTTTTTTTTTACAACTGCATAGAATTTGGTTACATTTTGTCGAGTTCAAAATAATTTAATTTTATCCTTGTTTTGTTTAAGACACATAGAACTCAAAACTCTATGGCATGTTATTTTGTTAACTGAATGAATGCCGTTTGCTGTTACATTTCTATCGTCCGTCATACATGTTTTATACGGCTACACAAATCAAACAAAAGTCACAAAAATAAACTAGAAATTGAATTTGAAAAAAAAGAGTTTGAGAACTAAATGTCATAAACCCTGGCAGTGTTCTGCTAGTTCATGTGCTAAAAAAAAGACATTTTTGCGAAAACCTAAACAAGTAGAGTTTTATATCTCGGGCGTGATAAAATGTTAAGGGTACACAATGCGGTTTTTGTTTTTTTTTGTAGAATTTTTTTTTAAATATTATTAAACGTATTGCTGTTGCAATGTTAGCCCAACACAGTAGACTCTCACAAATACCCGGGTGTTTACAATTGTGGAAATGGTGTAATATTTAGAAGTTTTTTTTTCTCTTTTTAAAATGAAAAAATAATAATTTATGTAATTATTTTTACATAAAATTGTTTTTCTTAAAATAATCAAACAGCAACATAGGTGTCGAAGTCGTTTGGATATACTTCTCGTATTCAATTTCCTAATAAAATTTGTATACCTAAAAACTGTTATTACATTCAACTAAGCGGCCTAATCTGGGGTTACAAATAAATATACACTCGAGAACTGATGATAAAATTGTAGTGACTTTTAAAAACAGCTGAGGAGGTATTCGGTGTTCGATACCTTGGAATTTTTATTCGATTAAAAATATTGATCGTTCTGATGTAATCGCAAAGTCTGAAATGTTATGACATACTGTTGAAAGTATTCCGAGTTAATGTATGAATTTCTATTTTAATCGTGAACCTTTATTTATGTAAATTGTATTACAGGATGTTAATTTTCCCAACAGGCTATAGGTTCAAATCTGCGAAACTGCAAATAATTTTTTATTTATTTATTTTTGTTTTTATTTTATTTTTTTTTATTTTTAATAAATGAACGTGATTACATTCTATTTATTATTTTTGAGAGTGGAATATTAAGAATATTTTTCATAGTCATTAAAACGAGTACATTTAACTTGGCAATTCTATGATTTATACTCTTAATTTGCTTCAATGAAATAAATGATAAATATTTGGGATATTCACACAGTGTTTAAGTCATTGTATTTAGGCCGAAAATCAGCATTGGAAGCCAGTATTACAAATCTTTATCCAAAATATCCAAAAGCTTATAGTCGTTTTTTATAAAATTTTATTTCGTCTAATTTTTGTTTAATATTTCGTTAACAGCTTGTTAACATCTTCAGGAAATAAAAATAAGAATTTCCAAAATTTTTATTAAAAAACAATTTTAATTATTTCATTCGCAATCGCTTGTGCTCTATACTTCAGTCCACATTGTGTTCTGGAAAAGTAATAAAATTTTGTTTTAATGGCGATTCCATTTTTATACACTAAAATTGCTAAAACAAATCAGAAATTGCTTGATTAAAGTGGCTATAAATTTTATTTAAATTGAAGGCCTAACTAAACAGTGGAAATTTAAAATATAAAGAATTTTTACACAAATTCTTTACAATATTTTGAATCTTGTATAAAGTATTTTAATGCCTTAAACTTATCAAAAAAATATTGATTTCTTTAAATTTTCAAAACACATAAAATTAAAACACAAATACGTAAAATATTTTTATTAAGCCATAAAATAAATTACACCTGTTAAATATATTAATTTATATTATTTTAACTGCAACTCGTTTGTTTTCGTCAAAGCCGTAAACTAATTTTCATTTGGAATAATGTCGACTTCAAAACAACAAACATTAATTTTGCCTTTAAAAGTAACGATAAAATTTCAAGCAGGAACTGAAAGAAGTAGAAAACACTGAACAAATAGGCAAACAAATAACTGTGTTAATTGATAAAATGTCTTAAAAAAAATTATTTTAACAGACATTTCTCATGCAGCAGGATGTTATATACGATTCCCATTGTACTTTCAATACATATTTTTTTGAAATATATTTTTTTATTATAAATAAGCCAGGAGATGTGTTTAGTACTCATAAAAAAGTATCAACAGCGATATGGGCTCGCTCATACGTGTGTATTATTTATCAGCGCGCCTAAAAGTAGTACTTTTCATTCATACACAATGGCACTTCCGCTGCCACATAAATCCTGACACCTTTTTTTATGCTATTGCTCGCTGGTGCTGCTGCTTATTTTTGCTGGAATGGCTTTTGTGCCTACCACGTTGTTTTTGTTGTTTTTGTTTTGTAAAAGTATTTATTATAACTGCTGCAGTTGTTTGTAGTGGAATCTAACAACTCATGTGCTTGTTGTTTTAGGGAGCTGAATAGCATTGTGGAAGAAAAAAAAACGTACATTTGAAAAATATACATTTTCAATTTTCATACACGACCAACAGCTACTGGCTAACGGAAATAAACGCCGGGATAGAAAAAATGCCGGCCATGAAAATAAAAAAAAAGCTCAACCACAATAACATCTTATATTTAAAGCAGTAGAAAACAAAAGGCTGTTTAAATTGTTGCAGTAGATGCTAACTACAACGCTTGTGTGGCATCACAGCTGCAATGCGTCACTCCTTCCGTACGTCCATGTTTTAGCTAAAACATTTATGCTTTGAGTGCTGCTCAAAAAATAAGAATCAACTGTTTTGAATTTCAATATTTTTCCTATCCAACTTTCCATGACTTTGCCATTTTGTCAAAGCAAACATAATCATCATAAAATTAATGAATGTTTAGCTTAGCAGCTCCTTCTTATATTTTATTTTTAAATGTATATAAATTTATTTTTTGTTCATATAACTTTTAAATGGGCAAATTTTTTTTCAATGCAAACATTTTTGCACTAAGTGGCCGTATTAGTTTGGTATTTTCATTTTGTAGCATTGTAGAAATGGCAAAAAGGAAGAAATTTGTTACAGTATGAAATTAAATGTACGAGGTCAGTTAAAAAATAAAGTGAATAATAATGTGGTGCTGTTGGCTGAAGTAGTAGAACACGAGACTATGAAGCGGAGGGTCCTGAGTTCGAGCCCGCGCTGAGTCATGAAATATTGTGTTGAATTCTTCTAAACAGCATCAGTGCGTAGTTGTGTTAGTTGTTGCCAGCCTGTTTCAATGATGAAGGCATAGTCACTGCTCACTGAACATAATTGGCAACGACTGACACTATCATGTACTAAAAGCAGAGTAACAGCACCCGCCTTCGTCGGCCCTGTAGCAAAAATTAGCCGGCGAAGTAAAAGGTTGAAATAGCTACAAAAACAACTGTCTATCTTCTCATCTTTCCTAATCTGTCCCCTCAATACTATCCCCTCGTTTTCAGTTCCGGCGCAATGCGTTGCATATATAGGGGTCATCCCCTGAGTGCTGGTCCAAGATAAAAAAAAAAAAAAAAATTTTAAATATTCAGGACATGCCCTTTGTAGTGATGACTTACACTTTTTACGATGAATTGCACTTTTCACACTTTTTATAATGACTTGCACTTTTTATGATGACTTGCACTTTTATAATGACTTGCACTTTTTGTGATGACTTGCACTTTTTATGATGACTTGCACTTTTTATTATGATTTGCGCCTCTTTGGACATTTTATAATGACTTGCACTTTTTATGATGACTTGCACTTTTTATAATGATTTTTTATGATAACTTGCACTTTTTATAATGACTTGCAGTTTTTATCATGACTTGCACTTTTTACAATGTCTTGCACTTTTTACAATGACTTGCACTTTTCATAACGACTTCCACTTTTTACAATGACTTGCACTTTTCATAACGACTTCCACTTTTTATAATGACCTGCACTTTTTACGACTTGCACTTTTTATGATGACTTGCACTTTTTATTATCAATTGCACCTTTTGTGTTCAATTGAACTTTTTTTATAATGACTTGCTCTTTTTATAATGACTTGCACTTTTTATAATGACTTGCAGTTTTTATCATGACTTGCACTTTTTATAATGGTTTGTACATTTTATAATGACTTGCACTTTCTATAACGACTTCCACTTTTTATAATGACTTGCAATTTTTACAATGACTTGCACTTTTTATGATGACTTGCACTTTTTATAATGACTTGCACTTTTTATTATGATTAGCACCTTTTGTGATGACTTTCACTTTTTGTAATGACTTCCACGTTTCATAACGACTAGCACTTTTTAAAATGACTTGCTCTTTTCGTAATGACCTGCACTTTTTATAATGATTTCCGCCTTTCCTAATGGCTTGCACTTTCTATGCTGACTTGCTCTTTTTAAAATTATTTGCACTTTTCATAAAAACTTGCATCTTTTTCAATGACTTGCAGTTTCTGAAATGGCTTGCACTTTTTATAATGACTTACACTTTTCATGATGACTTGCACTTTTTATAATGGCTTGCAATTTTTATAACAACTTGCGCTTTTTTCCTTACTAATGTAATAAATATGAAAGTAACTCTGTCCGTCTGTCTGTCTGTTACCTTATCACGCTCAAAACGCTGAACCGATTTAGATGAATTTTGGCATAGAGATATTTTGAGATCCGAGGAATAACATAGGGTGGTTTTTGTTCTTGGAAATGATCCTTTTAAGTGAACAAGGGTGGTCGAAAATTTGAAAACTACATTTTAAACTTTAATATATTGGACTTAACGGTCTATTTGTTTTCGGCAATGACATTATGGGTGGTCAAGCGTGGTCTTAAGTTTCTAGGGATATGTGAACTTATGAACCTGATAACTAAGAACTTTTATATTTTGATACAGTAAAAAAACAACACATTATTGACATAACATTCACATATATAGTTCCTCATATTTATCGCAGACAAAACCGGTGGTAAAACCTAGTATAAAATAAAATAATTTATAAGATTTTATTTGTAGTGAATTATAAACCAACAAATTAAATAAAAAAGCAATTAAAATCCCCTTATACATGTTTCTTGTATTGACACAAATGCCATTTTTAAAGTCTGTAAACTTAAAATTGCTTGCAAAACTTTTTAATAACATTGATTTTAATATTCTTACAAATTATTTTCACACTTTTTACAGAAATTTTCTGCAAGAGTCCAAAGTCATGAAATAAAATTTTTTTTCTAACCTCAACATTTGCCGGCAATATTTGCCATATAAATTTTACACACCCGCACACAAACACACAAAAAAGTACAAACATAACTTAATTTTTTATTACTTTAACTTAAACAAGTTTTTTTTTCATTCTTAATAAAACATTTTTGTTTTACAATCAAAGCACGAGCAGAACTAGCAAGAGAAGAAGAAGAAGAAGAAGAAAAAAAAAACAGGTCATATTTTTCTAGCCGTTTATTTCATTTGCCCTTTTGGTGTTTGTGTGAGTGCATGAGTTTTATTTCCTTTTTTTACTTCTTCTATTTCGTTGGTTTCATTTTAAGCCATTTTTTATTTTTCTTTGTTAATAAACGTCACTGTGTGCCAAATACATCAGACAGTTAAATTGTGCTGTAGTAGTGGTAGTGGCGCTGCAACAGGATTGCTAACGCCAGGTATAGCGGATGTAACAACAAGCATAAAGTCAAACATAAACTTTAAAGGTTTTAAGGAAATAATAAGAGAAATTGATGGTTTTAGTTAGAAATAGGAATAGAAATTTGAATATAAATTATACACGTTGAGACACTGAAGTAAATTAAAATAACTTTTAAATTGCTTAAATTGATATTTTTACTTTTACTTTATATAGAAAAATCATTAAAAAAAAGGTAAAATATCCTCTGAAATAATTTTTACTGTTTCCTTTTCATTCACCCCTAAACAGTTTAATTTAATATAAAGTTTCTTCAAGCATACTTTTAAGGGCCTATTATTCCTCTTCGGCAAATTGTTATTTTATGCAATTGTTTATTCAACACTCTCGGGATTGATTGTACTCTTTTGACCGTAATCACAGTGTTAATATACCCGAATTGTACAAACACCGGAAATTTACTTAGAATTATAACAAAAACGCAAAAAAAACAAATTTCATCCCCTTGTAAATTTCACATTCATTTCATTGTATTCAATTGCCGGAAATATTACGGGCACTCAGCCACGCACACGAATTTTAACGTCTTTACAAATGAAATTTCCTTAAAGAATTCATTAATATTGTGCTGTTTTCGTTGTAATAAAATCGTAGCAAAACATTTAATTTCCCATATGGATTTTCTTGCTTTTATGCAATAACTTCAATAACAACGTCTTACTCACTCACACCCCTGCCTCCATCCATTATCCCTTAATCAATTTCGATGCACTACATATTTAATACAAATAAAAATTTAATCTTTATTTTATCCGTTCTATATAAAATATTGGCTTGGGAAAATGCTTGTTATGAATTGAAATTAAATTGTAATTTGACTAAAAAGGACTATAAAACTGGTATTCCTCAAAACACATGGGAGAAACATCTACTCAACCGCTAATAAAAAACAAACTGCTTTCTTATGAGTTTTAATATTTAAGGAACTGTTTTCTCAATAATATTCATGGGCCTATTTGATTGTTTTCAATATTTCGCTCTTAATCCTTTTGGTAAAAATTTAATAACATTGTGTTTGCGCCATTTAAAAAATAAAATAAGAACGCAATTTCTGAAATATTTCAATATGCTCTGGATATCTTCTTCAGCACAACAAATAAATTGATGTTAAATTAAAAATATTAACGGCTAATTTAAAAAATGAATTTTAATTTTAGTTTTTTAAAGTTTGTATGCATTTTGTATCGAACTATTTATTGCCAGATAAAATTCATATAAGATTGATTTCGAAAATGTGTTTAAAAGCTTAGAAATACTTGATAAATGCGCCAAAGCACTAGGGAAAGTCAACATAAATTTTAATTATCAAATTTGCACAGAGGAGCTGAACAGCTGTTTTCGAAAGCCACTACATTTTCATCATCAGTAATCAGGAGTATTTTTGTTTTTTACCACTTTTTAGGTGTCTAAGTTGAATGTGAAAACGAACGAAACGACAGCTATAGCAAACCGATGTTAAAAAATTTTAAATTCCAGTGTTGCCGGTTTTTTATTTTCTTCATGTCCCAATATCTCATTTGTTTTTTTTTTTTTTTGTTTCATTCTACTTAAACCGTGTTTTTATTATTTTTTATTGCTTTTATTATTCTTTATTATACAGTTTTTAGACAAAAATTTAAAAAAAATAAAAAAATATAAAATTTCTTTTTATAAAAAAATTCAGTAGAATTTTAAATATTACCTTAAATTTATATTGCAATTCGTTATTGATAGTCACCTGAGTGAACAAATGCTTTTCAATGTTAAAAAAAATTTTAATTTAATTTATTTTATTAATAACTAATAATTCAGTTAAAGGACACTAGCAATAATGACCATCCGATTTTTAATTGAAAATATATTAAACCTTGGCGAAAATTATAATATATCAGAACTTGAAGAGCACAAAATAGAAATTGATGATTAAATAAAAAAAAAAATGTTTGCGAAAAATCATTATGAACTGTATAATTTGAACAGACCTCGTATTTCTTGTAGTTTTAATACTTTTCTTTTACATGCATTTTTTACGTTTATATGTCGTTATGATTTTTATTATGAAGTTGTATTGGGAGTAAAAAAGTTTCTTACTTGCAATGATGTGTCGAACTATTTGTAACCCTCCATTGCAAAAATTCAAAAAAAGTTTAAAAAGGAAAAAACACTATATTTACTAACTAACTTTATTACCCCAGGTCTTTAATAAACATTTCGAAATGACCTTTCACTGTTTGTTAAAAAAAGTTTTCCCTCGTTTTTTTTGTTTTGCCCTAATGAATAGAGCTGATGACAATTTTTTGAAACAAAAAAATAAGTTTTGTTGGGAAAACTAATAAAAAAAAAATTGAATTAGTGGAAAAATATTAACTCTGGTATTTTAATTTTAAATTTGACCCTAAACATGAATACTCTCGTACGTCATATTTTCAACATGCACAACTCTAGATTGACATAAAAACTTTCTGGTGGGATATAGAATTTATTATTGAAAAACTATCACATGGATGGAATTAGAACGCAAAATGGAATCCACACATTTAATTTGGAATTTTTAAAAAGCTACAGACAGAAGAGAGTGATCAAGAGTTGCTATGAATGTTAATAATTTTTGACAGTTAGCAGAACATTATAAATTTGAAAACGTTGTATGAACGATGATAAAAGTGGCAAAAATGAATAAGAAAACTGTGAAATATTTATGTATATATCTATAATAAAATTTGTTGCAAATTTATGTAAAAAAAAAAAAAAAAAAAAAAAACACCAACACAATCATCGTTATCAACAGCATCTCACCCTTGTAACCACAATTATCATTTGCAGGCAAAATTTTGATATTGTTGATGAATTCTGTTTCCGGTTGCAAAAGTTGCTGCCACTTGTAACATATTACTACCACAAATACAAGCATACAAAACTACACGTGTATTGTTTGTGTGTGTGTGTGTGTATACTCTCGTATGCACATTAAGCCGTAGAAGTTGTATTTTAAAACAAAATATATAAATTTTTAAATATGTCTGTTACTCATGTGTCTCCTTGGATGTGTAAATTTTATATTTATAAACTTGTAAATATGAATTTTATTACATGACTTTTGTAATGAAAGTTGTGGCAGAGAGTTCGTTCATTCATTCATTCATTCATTTGCCTGCCTGCCTGCCTGGCTGGTCGTTTGGTTACTTACTAACTGGTTTGTCATGGTAATCAGGTGCATGCAAGTTGCTCTACACATGCTTCACATACATTTCTGCATTTTTAATTTTGAAATTTACAAGTTAAAATGGCAAAAGTATTAAATATTTAACACTGACCACATATACATATTTTGTCACCCACATTATTACTCTTCCCCCCTTCCCCCACATTATATTTTACCTTGCACACTAACACATGCATAAAACGGAAATGGTGATGAGTTGTTTTTTGTACTGTGACACATCATGCCAAAACAAATCAAATATTTATCAACATTTTTATGTGATGAAAATTAAATAAGAAAATAATAATAATGAAAGAAAAATGTTAAAATAAAAGTTTAAATAATATGAAATAAAATAAATGCGGAAATGTTTTTAACAACAAACATTTATGTTTCAAATTTTATTGCATACTTTTGGGTTTATTTTAAAGCACCAGAAAGTTTTGCAATAAATATATTCTTGCATTTACATAAATGCAAACATCTTTCTTTTTGACAAATTGTTTAGAAAATTGAAATACTCGTAGTTTGTGGAAATTTTGTAAAAAAAATTTTTTTTTGCGCTATAAAATTGTCTATGTAAATCGTTGTTCGTAAATGTACACAGCTTGCATTAAAAAGAGAAACGATTATTTTTTTTTACCAAAAACCATAAATAAAAAAAGACAGTCTACTTTTTGCTCATGTCTGAAATTTCTTGTGGGAAATTTTATTTAACAAAATTCTAAATCTATACACACGAATCGGTTCGATTTGAGGCCTTGCTTCACTTATTTTATTTGTAACAAAAAAAAAATCGCATACTGACCGATGGCTTTTTCCGATTTAATAAGAACACAATATTTTATAAAATAATATAATTATAATTACTTTGAATTCTCTTTGAGAGAATGTGGCAATATTTTCATGCGTTCGCTCTTAAATAGAATGTAATTCTATTACATGTCTTTTTGACAAACCATGCGATTCATCATACACATGAGTACTGATGATGCTGGTGTAGCAGATTTCGAAAACAGCGTTATTCTGCTCTGCTGCCTAAGTAAAAAATTAAATTGATATTCAGCTATTAGTTAACCGGTTTAAAATCGCTTGAGTGCAAAAATTTAAATGCACTAAAAAACCCCATTTTTTTGTGGTTCAAAATTCATTACTGTGAAATTTTATGCTAATTAAGAATTTTTTTTTCTTAAACTTAAAATTTTTCTGAAAATAGTGACTGAAAAATTTGTTACAAACCATGTATTTTTTTTATAGACTTTTAAATATATAATTTAATTTTATATGCTGCAATAATTAATAATCCACATTAAAATTTCCGCCGCTACTCTTGTATATAGAATTGTATGGCCATTTTCATAAACATTGGTTTTCTTTAAACTAATTTTTAATTCCATTTTAATTCTGTTTGACTACAAATTAGTTTGCAAGAACTGATTTAAGGCAAAAGTCTTAATGCAGCCTAACAGAAACCACATTAAAAACCAAACCAAAATGTACTAAGAACTAATCTAAAATGAAAGAAACTAAACAATTTTTCTGCTAAGCTTTTCAGCAGTGTTGCCGCCTTGTTTTATTACATTTTAAATGAATTTTCTCGTTAAAAAATAATATTATAAAAATGTGCCATATACCAAGGTTATAAGCAGAAAATATTTTTTTATACATTAGGGCGTTTAAAATCCTATTGCCCAATTTATAAAAAAAATTTCTAATTTTTATAAAATTTTTCTTATAAATTTTTATAATTTTTTTTTTTGCATAAATTAGGCTTTAATATATAAAAATAAGTAAAAATAGTTATAAATTTTTTTTTATATATATCTTGGACCAGCACTTAAGGGATAACCCCTACATATGCTGTTCATTGCGCCGGAACTAGAAAGGAGGAGGATAGTATTGAGGGGACAGATGAAGAAAGATGAGAAGATAGGGAATTTTTTGTAGCTATTTTCAACCTTTTTACTTCGTCGGCTAATTTTTGTTACAGGACCGACGAAGGTGGGTGCTGTTACTCTGCTTTTTAGTACATGATAGTGTCAGTCGCTGCCATTTATGTTCAGTCACCAGTGACTATGCCCTCGCCATTGAAAACATGCTGGCAACAACTAACACAACCACGCACTAATGCTGATCAAATATGTCTTTGATTTACGTCAGTTCCTGCCTTGCGGCCTAACCTGACGATGCTCTTAACATCGGGGTAAATTGAGTGTTACCAGCACCCCTCTTAGCACCCAAGAGACCACACGAAGGCGACCTCGGGTCGTGCAGGTGGCAATTTCTAGAACATGATGTGGTAAGCCCCATGATCTAACACCTTGCTAAAGTGCCGATCCTATCTAGATGATCTATTATTTGTTGATTCACAACAACACATAGATTTTGCTACTATCAGCCGGACCGAAGTCCAACCGCAAGGATTGAACATCAGGCTTTATCTGACAAATCTTACACCAAATTGGTGACCACAAACCACCACGTGTACTCCCGAGGGAGACCTCACCAATATCCAGCCGCAGTAAACTGTGGGACTCGTACTGGATCCCGTGGTACCAGTTTTGACTACTGGTAAAGCCTCGAAAGTCAAACCAGTGGAGGTTCTATAAACTTTCTATCGTCTTCGGTTTCTTTTCTACCCAAACCTAGGTGTCGCCGCACCTATTGTTTCTTACTCAGACACGTAAGCGAACCTACTACTTTTATATTCTTATATGCACATCCGTTACACTGTAACAGAGGTTGGGCAGTAACATATAAGTTTTACGGGCGTACATGCAAAAGTACTGCCTGAAAAACATCGTAACCCCTAACTAATGCTAATCGGAAGAATTCAACACAATATTTCATGACTCAGCGCGGGCTTGAACTCAGGACCCTCCGCTTCGTAGTCTCGTGTTCTACTACTTCAGCCAACAGCACCCACAATTTTCACATATATGATATTTAAAGAAAACTTTTTTGCGGCAATGCTATTTGCTTACAGAAGTGCATACAATAATGTTGGAAATACATGTACACACACACTGTACACACCTAAGCCACAAACAAGCTGAATAAACACAAAGTACATTCTGTTTTTCTTTTTTTTCTTTTCACAAAGTATACAAAATTTAACCACAAATATTAAGTAGAATAAGCCCACAAACAGAGATGGAAGAGCTTAAAATAGATGATGAAAAGTTAACTAACACATAATCACAAACAACTAGAAATCTAGTAGAGTATATATGTATATAGTGGTTTCGAGCAAACAAAAAAAAACTTTTTTCCTTTTTGTTTAGCCTTTTTTAGGTACGACCAAAAAATTATTAGCAGCAGGTCAAGATAAGTTGCAATATAAGAAATTAGGTTTCACACCAGAAATATATTGAAATTAAATAAATTAAAAATTACACTTCAACTGACAGGCTAGTATTTGTATTCCTTTCATATAAAGTAGTGTAATCGTTTTATATTTTAGGATTTTACCAAAGAATTGATAGTGTGCACAGCAGAACTACTTCCCTATAATTCTTAAACATTATTGTTGTTGGAAATAACATGAATTTTTAAGAACTCATATTTGCAATGGAGCCAATAAAATCTGCTAACTATAATTTTTAGTATTTATAATATGACCACAACTGAAATTGCCCACCTGAAATTGTTGGAGGCTGCTTTTACGCGCCTGGTAGATTACTCTAATGCTAAGCGAATAACTGATAGCATTGTATGCTATTTACATTGAAATGCTAAAGCAATTCCTTTCGCATCGCATTACAGAATAACCCCCCTGGTCATCACACTAGAAAATCCGAAGCCATTTTAAATTTTTAAAAACGAACTAAAGCAATGGGTTATAGAATTGTATATAAGAGATTGGTCGTGCTCTACCATAGGTAGAGTGACTATAGGGAAAACCAAATGGTAACAAGACAAAGGAAATCCTAAGATTAAGTAGGCCAGCACTATAGAGATTGGTTAATATAATAACCGGACATACAGAGTTAAGCAATCACCCGGCACGCATGGCTATCGTTAACGATATAACATGCAGAGCAGGATGACGAAACACTTGAGCATTAATTGTGCTACTGTCCACCTTTTTGTTCAAGTCAGGAGAGAAACATTTAATCAGGCAGTTATACAAGATATGGAATTTCTTGGGGTTTCTAATTGGTGAGACTTAAGAAGATACAGTCGACTCCGCTTTACTGGAAACAACCAAAATCCAATTTTTTTCAGCTATCCGATATTTTCTCTAAAACGTAGTTCGGATTACTGAAATTTGTTACAGTTAAGCGTACTGCTTAAAATCAGTAGAAAAAATATTTTTTATATCAAATGTCTAGCCACGTAATACGAAATACGTAAGAGCGAAAAGGAAAAATAAATTTTGCCATTTAATTTTTTAACGGACAAAACATGCACAATTTTTTTAGCCTTGAGTTATGCAATCGATTCGATGTCATTGCTTATTTTTTCACTACAGCGAAGTAAGTTTCCTACAAAACGTAGTTGTAGGGTTGATTGTGCTTTTCAGTAATACGATATTTTCAATGAAGCGATGTTTCGCTAAAGCGAAGTGAAGGAGACTAGCCGCGTTTAAAATCAGTGCGGGGATATGTATCGCTTTCAGTAATCCGATTTTTTTCAGTAAATTGTGTTGCGCTAAAGCGGATTCGATTGTACATTGCAGCAAACTACATTCTTAACGTAATCAAATTTAAAGGTTTCTATGGTTTTTAATGGAGCCTCCCTATAATAGAGCGCACAAGAGGCCTATGAGGCTTAAGTGTAATCCTGAACGGATAGGGATAGCTCTTGTGTATGCCCCTGTCTTCAACCTAACTTAACCTAACCCCATGGTGTGAGTAAGACGGCTGCCCTAAGTCGCCTTTACGGCAGCTGCTCTCAAAGCCTTTAAACATTTATACGCGGTACATGACAAAAGTACAGTGAATTAAATTCATCGTCTCCTACTTAATCACTCCGAAAGAACTTTTGTTTGTCGAAGTTTGAACTTTTCACTTAAAATGACACAATAATACGCGTTTATTCAAAAAATATAAATATTCATCTAGCTCTTCTGATTAAAAAAAAGAGAAAAAGAATTATTTTTGGCATTTTACATGCGCATTTATAGATTTCTATAATCCGTTTGCAAATGTAAAAAAAATATATATATAAAAAATATATTAATTAAACTAATTAATATTTATGTTCAATCTTACAACTTTATTTGCAACATTGTGTTCAATAAATATGCACCCCTATCGTGAACAACAAGGGGAATTTTTGTTCATATGAAATTTTTATTCCACTCGAAGGGGAAAATGGTATCGTGAATCTCCTGTGAGAAATTATTCCCGCTATCAGTTCTCAGTGAATGCAAAAAAAGAGAAGATACCGAAAACAACATGAAAAATCAAAGATTTTGTGTTGAAAAATTTAAGTTTATGCAATAATTTAAAAAAAAATAAAAGGAGTGTGACAAAATATTTAGTAATAAAATAATTTGGATAAAGCAGACAAAACAAATTAAAAATATTCTTAATCTTTAGAATTGGAGCAACAAGTTTTACAAAGACGCAGGCAATTGATTTGTTGCAAAAAAATATAAGTTTTTGTCTTATTAAAGGATCTTGCCACAAAAATAAAATTTGCAAACTCTAATATTCGAATTATAACAGAAAATACTTACATTTTCTACCCTATTCCCCACCAAAAACTAAGTGAATAAATTAAAGGGAAAAGTGAAAAACTCCCGGGAAAAAAATCATTCACGATCAGGGGAATTAAATTTTAGCGTGAAATCACTCACGGGGAATTTCTTCATGATTGCAATTTTAGGGAAAAGGGAAAAATTTCGAGGGAAAAATTATTCATTATAGGGGTGATGAAATAAATGTTGTACTGTGCAGGCCTTTTCCTGAACATATTTTTCAATGGTAAATTTCTTATGCCGGCAGAATATGAATAGTTAAATGCCATTTTCAACTATAGTATTTTTTTTCGGTGTAAATTTGTTATAGTTTTGTTTATTTTTCGGCTAGCAATCTTTATTTCCATTGTTACGGAAAAGGCAATAAAAAAAAAACAGTGAAACAAATATGCATAAAAAGAAATGCTTAAATGTATGCTTATTCCTCTTCTGTTGTGCTGCAATCTCAGCCTTGTTGTCAGTAACCCGCAAACAAATTGCAGTTTGCAACAACTTAACTCTTTTAAAATGGCAGCAGGGTAAACACCAAAAATAACAATAGAATTTTTCGCCCAACAATATGTTGATGCTAATGGTGATGGCAAAGCAATAAAGTGAACTTGGGCAGGCCATCTTCTTCCTGTGCTGCTTAAATGATTTCCTATTTGATGTTGGTATAGTTCTCTTTTTTATTTTTACTTTTTTTTTTGGAAGCACTGCAAGTTGTTGCACGTTGTCTCCTTTTATGTTGTTTTTTTTTTAACTTTTAATGGTCATGTTTCATTAACATGTAAATGGCAAAGTAATTCTGCAGCACTGTAAAATTTATGAATAGTGCTGCGTTAGTTTTGACAAACTGGAAAGAAAGAAAAGGTTATCGATACTTTTATATTTATAAGCTGTTTTATTCCATTGGTAATTAAGACATATTCCAAATGTTTGCCTTTATTTTAAAGATGATTGTTTTTAAATTGTAAATTTTTTAACGGGTTTAAGTTCGAATCTTGCATGACTGCAAATTATTTTTTGTTATTTTATTAATAAATGAATTTGTTTAAATTCTATTTATTATTTTTATATTTGGAATATTACTCGTCAGGGTTGGGGAATTTCGTACTAACCAAAATGTAATAACTTAATAATATGAATGTGATAACTTCTCATATTCAATTTTCGTTAAAATATTGGTTAAATAGTTGATATTCCTACTAACTAGCACCACTTGCAAAAAGTGGAAAAATTGAACAAAGAACGCTGATGAGATGGCGTAGCGGCCTCGAAATCAGTACTGATCCGTTCTGCTGGTTTGATGATTATTAAAAAAATATTCTTAATATTCCAATCTTAATATAAAAATAATAAATAGAATTTAAACAAATTCATTTATTAATAAAATAACAAAAAATAATTTGCAGTCATGCAAGATTCGAACTTAAGCCCGTTAAAAAATTAACAATTTAGATAAAGAAAAAGTTCGACTAATAAAAATTCATAAATAATTTAAAAAGATGATTGTTTTTATCAGAACGATATCTAACCTGTAGTGATATCGTGGAACTGACACTGAACTATATAAGCAATCGTACTAGTTTTTCTAGTTTTTTTGCCCTCCAACCATTGGAGGGACCGAACTTTTTCCAGATTCCTAATTTGATGTTTTATAATTTTTGTAGAAAATAATTTAAACCAAGTTGAATTTTTTTGTACAATTTCGATGTTATAGAGTAAAAATATTTAATATGACTTTTTAAGTACAATGCAACAAAAATATCAGAAAATAAGGCATGACTTTACTGTAACGACGCAGCTCCGTTCTAAAAAAAAATTTCCTATACTCGTATTATAGAAAAATGAGTGTTAAAAAGAAAATGAAAATAAAAAAAATTTGAGTAGACACATATTTTCCGAGTAACGGATCCATAAAGTGTTAGAAATTCCCAAACATACGGGTTTCATATAAAAGGTTTTCTACGTAAGAATTTTCTCCTCTATATCTGTCGAACAGTGGCTTCGCTAGATTAAGTTAGGTTAGGTTAGAAGCGCTGCCTGCAGTAAGCGAGAAAAACACTCGGATGCCATAAAAGGCTTATTGTGATGCCCAGAGGACTATACCCTACAAAATCTCCTCAAGACGAAGTACTGGTTCCTGACAACCACCCAGAACTTCTCACAAAGCCCGCCAGGGCAGCCAGCGGTGCATCCCTGAGACAGGAAACGTGAGCCTAGATGTCTAAGCCTACGCTCTTTCAGGGGCGGGCAGTCACATAGGAAATGTTGTACTGACTCCTCTTCTTCGTCATCGAAACAGCTCCTGCAGCGACCATCATGTGGAAAGTCCAAACGCTCTGACATGTGCCCAGTTGCACAGTGCCCCATCAAGACCCCCACCGGGAGTGCCAAAGAATTTTTCCCAAAAGTTAGAAGCTGCTTAGTCTGCTAAGTGAGTGTCATAGAGTTTTGGAGACCTGTCACCTCCCTCTGCCCACTCCTGAATCTTGTCCAACACCTCAAGTGAGGGAATTTCAATATCCCTAATATCCCTAGGCCGAACCCGCTTTAGTCTTGTTTAAGGACCTTCCCCTCTATGTCGGTCGAACCGTGGCTAGTGCAAAGCCAATAATAAAAACAAATTCACAGAGTTGGCGGGTTTGATGTACAATCTCCAACAATTTTTAAAAATATTTATTATTTCCGTTTCAGAGAGTCAGAGAATGACTCTGATTAATTTTATTTTATATTTCTTTTAATTGTATTTATAATAATTAACAAAAAAATAATAACTTTTAGTTATCTTTTAATAGGCGACCCATATTGTTACATTGAATAAAAAATTTACGAAGAATATCCCTACGACTTTAAAAACTTTATGCGTCCGTAACTCCGAAAACAAGTGTTTCTACGAACTTGTTTTTACGTCTTCTTAAAATCCTTTTTATCTATAATATCTATGGAATAATTTTTTTAGTCGCAGCAAACTCAATTTAAGCCGAAGAAAAAAATGAAACGGCAAAGCAGGAATTAAAAGTATGCTACCATCAGTTGCATACAGTTCTCGTATGCAATTTGATAATAAATTTTTTATAAATTGCTAATTTTTAAATTTATAAATAATTTATTAATATATAAATAAAACTGTTATGCCACCGAATAATTGGTGACAAAAAAAAAAAAAAATACACATGAGTACTGAGAATGAAAGTGTAGCGGCTTTCGAAAACAGTTGTTCTGCTCTGCTGTGTTTGTTGGATAATTTAAATTGATGTTCACTTCCCTTATGCTTTGGAACATTTTTAATGGCTTTCTGAATTCCAAAACACATTTTTGAACAATTGTCCTATGAATCTTGCATGAATGGTTTCCATTTCTGAAGAACCAAACTACTATTACGAATTATTTCGGCATCGGAAGGGTATAGAAATCTGTGACCTGGTTGAATAATTTAATTAATTTAAAGTAGTTTTATACTTGTCATGTCTAGTGTGTAATTGTTTAATGGTCAAATACACCCATTGTTTCTTTTTGTTCTTGCACAGTCAGTCGGCTTTAGAACACAGAAAAAAAAAAAACAAAATGAAAAAAAAGTAAATGTTTGCTTACTGGCATGTTTTGAGGGATCAGTTTACTGTATATGCCATAAAAGCCACTGTTAATGCAGCCCCAACTTTTTGACTACTTCCGTTTCATATGATACCAAATGATGTATATATATTTTTGTCGTCTGTTGTAAGGAAGTGGTAGTAATAGCTGCAGATGATGTTACTAATGTTGCTGTTGTGTTTTACACTTGTGTTGTTGACATTGGTATTATCAAGTCAATGTGAAAAAGAAGCGTGCCCAAACAAATGCTACACATGATACGCGCACACATACAAAACACTTGAAAAAGTCCGAAATAAACACATACACAGCTGCAAATACGCATGTATTGTGTGTTTAGTGTAAGAGAGAATGAAATAGGTTATGGAATTAGCTACAAGTGAAGTGCGACTGTTGTTGCCAACAGGACCTAATCATGGGTCGGTCTGTCTGTCTGTCCGTCTCCCATTTGCTGGCTATTGAACTGCTAAAGCCGAAAAGCGTCTCTTATTTCACATATTACATTACAAAGCAGTTCGCCTTCCTCCTCCGTTTTCTAATATTGTGCCCAATTTATTTTTTGTAGGCTTTTGTGTTCAGCTAATACTCTCCAGTTTGCTGTTGCAAAAGCCACACAAAAATTAGGTATACCATTTGAAACATTTGCATCTAAAAAAAAAAGTTTTCGCTGGTATAGTTCAATGATGAACATTGTACATCATATTGTTTCATAAGTCTAACAATTGTAACAAGTCAAAAACAAAATGTTTGTTTGCTGGCTGGTAGTTTAAGTCGTATCATTTTGGGTTAATGTTGCTGACAGCCAAAACATTGGTTGGGTGAATATTTTGATGTCACAATAACCATAGTTGTCATAGTTTTTGCCAAACCACAATTCTTTGCAATTGTTTTCACTATATTCTGGTGGCAGAAGGCTGTTCGTTTGGTGACGATTCCAATGTACCCCGCTCACTAACACTTTTGCATTTAGTTTTGCGAGTGTTTGACTTGAAAGGGTAGTAGACGACATCATTTGTTGTTTTGAATTAGCATTAAAATGGAAATTTTTTTCACATAAAATGGAAAAAAATTCCATACCTCCGTATAAGTAATATCAATTATATTAATTGCATATAACTCATACGCTACAGTGTTCAACAGAAGTGCTTTCTATCGGCAAAGTGACAGACAACAGACAGCATGGAATCAATTTAGTGTTAAGCAAAGCTTCAGTAGTCCGTAGGCGCAAAAATAATTAAACTATGATCGTAATGGCTTCAATTCTTTTTTTACTATTGGATTTATTAACACAAGACTATTTTATTTACTGAAGAACCGAAGTACATTTTTGATGTTCGCCCCTATTATGAATGGCGACATCGACGTCACATCAGCTCGACAGTAAAAAACTATCACTTGTTTGCTAGTTGTCGATAACAATTAATTACTCTTAACAATTTTTTAGCATTCTTATTGCTATCATTATTATTATTATTATTATTATTATTATTATTATTATTATTATTATATATTGAGACTAATATTTTTTTTTTTTTAATTACAGGATTTGTTAATAAACATATTTTAAAACTTAAAACTATAAAGTATTATATGTAGTAAGAATTTTAACGAACATTTTATATTGCTATATTAAATTGAATTAAGATTCTATAGGCTAATTGTTCGAAATTTTTTTAATTTAAACCTTAGAAAGACATGATAAATATTCCAAGGCAAGTCAACATCAGTTTTTTGTTATTCAACTTACACAGCAGAGCAGAACAGCTGTTTTCGAAAGACGCAACCCTTTCATCATCAGTACTCATGTGTATTGTGTTTGTCACCACTTATTAGGTGGCTTAGTTGAATTTGATAACAGTTCCTATTCACACAAATTTTTCTGAAAAATGGGACATGAAGAAAAATTATCAAACGGTAACACGGGTATTATAACAATAACATGTTAACATCAGGTTGATACAGTTCTCGTATCCTTTTTCGCAATAAAATTTGTGTAAATAGGAACTGTTATCACATTCAACTAAGCCACCTAATAAGTGGTGACAAACACAATACACATGAATACTGATGATGAAAGGGTTGCGTTTTTCGAAAACAGCTGTTCTGCTCTGCTGTGTAAGTTGAATAACAAAAACTGATGTTGACTTGCCTTGTGCCTTGGAATATTTATCATGTCTTTCGGAGATTTAAATTAAAAAAATTTCGAACAATTATCCTATAGAATCTTAATTCAATATAATATATTTATAAAGTATTATTTTAATTTCATTACTATTATTAATTAGATATGCAACTTGCTTATCGACCTTAAGGAAAAATATTTGCATGAATAAAAATTATGTTATACGAGTGTTGTTATAAACAGTGATTGCTCCCGTCACTTAGCTACATTAGTAGAGTCTTATCTACATTTAATAAACTTAAAACTAACAGAAATCTTACTACTAACTTACACAACTAAATCTTAAACTAAAATATGCTAAACAAACGAAAATAATAATAGCTGTCTGTTCGCCAACGCCACAAGCCAGTGCTCGACGGAACAAATAACATTCAAAACAAAAACAATTTTTTAAAAAATTTTGTTTTTTTTCTAAACATCACCCCTCCCACCGAACGATAGCCCCCGACATCAGCGAACCGCCAGTAAACAAAATAATAAAATACAAAATTTCTACCCTCTGTGAATTCTTGGAGTAGTACATGAGTATAAGTTTTGACCCGGATAACTATAAAGTGGTTGTTTTAAAATTCCAATACTGGAGACATATTGCGTATTTGACCAACTAGACTCCCGCTCACGCGATAAAATCTCTTGAATAACACTGCCCTCAAAGTACGACAGTCTATCCACAAATCTTCTCATTAAATCAAGAGCATAACATGATATAGGGGCAAATTTAGCCGCTATTCGTTAGAAATCTACATTTCATATATTTAAAATTCTTTTCTATACATTTTCGAACAATATGGCGCTCGAACATTTCCATTCTTTTCATGACCGTTTTTGAAATGCTGAACCAGATCGGAAATGCATACAAAAGAATCGGTCTAATGTTTACTTTGTACAAAAGTAATTTACAAAAGTAATTGTACAAAAGTAATTTCTTTGATAAATATTTGCTATTAAACAACTTCGTGAATATTCCTTTAATCTTATTGGCCTTATTAATGTTGTAAGAAACATGATTATTAAATTTCAAAAGTTTATGAAAGTTGATTCCTAGGTACTTTAAACTATCCTTAAGTTTAATTTCACTGCCATTCAAATTCTTTTCTAACATTCTCTAGGGCATGTAATATTGATAGAACATGTCAATAGTAGTCAGTTGCTGTCGAAAAAGAGTGGACAAGCGAAAATTTTTTGCAGTCGTCTTGATACGGCCTCGATGTCGCTATTCATAATAGGGGCGATTGTCTTCATGTGACGTTGACATATAGCTACAGAATAAATGGGACTAATTAAAAGTTAAAAATTTCATTAAAAAACGACGGCGTTTTTTATATGATCCTGTTGTATTCCCCTATGCGCAGTTTCAATACAAATTTTCGTTATATGTACTAAAAAAATTAATTGTTTATGAATATTTGTTTCCGTGTATTGCTCTTTTTCAATTTATCAGCATGTGCACATGTAGTAGACATATTGATAGAAAAAAAAAACACTTTTGTTCCATTCTGTTGCAATATTTATGTTTAAATTGAATAAAAAAAAAAATATATATATAAAACGATTTGCTTAGCATTTCTTGCACAAGAGAATTGCATCAGCTGCATAATATTATTTTTCAATTTATTTGTCTGTCCCTCTGCTTGTCTGTTTGCCAACTCTTCATGCGTCTGTCCCATCAGTTTGCCAGTACCAGCCAGTCTTATACAGCATACTGGCTTTTATGATGGAATACAATTTGGTAGAAAATTTATCAAATATTTCGCAAATAAATTATGTTGACGATGATACATAAATACATATAAACAGTTATGTTAGGGAACAAAAAAAAATATATATATGATTTTCCTTTCAAATAAACAGATAGAATTTCAACAACATCATGTCAGGAATTTATGAAAGAGAGATAAATATCTATTACAGTGTTACCAAAAAAAAAAAAAAAAACAAGAGAGAGAGAGCAGAAATTGTGGGGAAAACAAATTCACCACTAGACAAGTGACAAGAAGTAAAATTATAAAAAGATTAATTATTTATAATATATTTTTTAATTATATTTTTCAAGAATTATGTTTTTCTTGCTAGATTGAAAAAAATTATTATAATTTTTCTTGAATTTAAAAAGGAAAATATCAAAGTTTATTAATCATTTTCACATATAATATTCACTTTTATTATACGTGAAGACAATATCAAAAATACAACATGTCTGTTCGGGTACTTCTTTTCTTCAGTAATTAAAAATTTCTAATAGCCTGTTCTTATAACCAACGCCTTCTAGTGTAATCACAGACTGTGTCAGAAGCAGTCAATTATTATCCACCAGGTGTGGACAAGTGTGTTATTTTTGGTTATTGTCTTGACTGGCGTTGTTAATTAGTTACAGAAAATATGTAGTTTCGAAAATGAAAAAAAAACAATATATTAAAATCTTAATTAAACATCTCGATTTTAGTCTAAAATCCAACTATAGTTTTTTAAATTAAATGAAACTAATGGAATGTATTTTTGTGGCAATATTTGCAAAGCGATTTCAAAAACACTCTCAAACACGATTTGAAAAACACTCAAATTTATTGACAATAAATTACAATTTCTAGATAAGCAAAAACAACTTTTAAAACGTTTTAAGGATTTGTTCAACGTACAGAGGCGCTCATATGCATTCAGTGATATCAATATTTTTCAAATTTTTAAATAATTTGTGGGTGCTGTTTGTTGGCTGAAGTAGTAAAACACGAGACTATGAAGAGGGTCGTGATTTCAACCTCGCGCTGAGTCATGAATATTGTGTTGAATTCTTCTGATCAGCATTAGTGCATGGTTGTGTTAGTTGTTGCCAACCTCTTTCAGTTATGAACATAATTGACAGCGCTTGACACGATCATGTACTTAATAGCAGAGTAACAGCAGCACCCTCCTTCGCCCAGTCCTGTAGCAAAAAATTAGCCGGCGAAGTAAAAAGGTTGAAATAGCTAAAAAAAAAATTCTCTAACTTTTCATCTTTCTTCATCTGTCCCCTTAATACTATCCCCTCCTTTCTAGTTTCGGCGCAATGCACTGCATATGTAGGGGTCATCCTTTAAGTGCTGGTCCAAGATAAAAAAATAAAAAATTAAATGGAGTAGAGTAAAGCAGAGTTAAACCTCATTTGATATTTTATTTCAGTGTTAAAGTAAATTTCACTAACGCAAAGTGATTTACTCAGTTAAGGTGTAAATGAATACCTGTTAGTGTTGCCAACTTAATTTTTACCTCTGCTATGCCACAATTTCGTGAATTTTTGTGCCCTTAATATATTAATTTCAGCTCATTTCTCTAATATGTATATTATCATGGTCAACATGCTTTTGATCTAGGAATTTTTTTATTCAAATTTATCATATGCCGGTACTCCCGGAATATTTGGAGATCTGTTGCTCTGCTGTATCTCTTTATAGTTTTTGGTTAAATTTGGGTTTCAAATTGAGTCAAAATAAGCTTGTTTGGTTATGATTCACTGTAGTCAATCAATTGTGTATTTGTATATCTGCTAGTAGCGATATATGTCGTCAATTGCCTGAAATCAGAGTTGCCAGAAATATATAGGTGATCTTTCCTGAGTGCATATCATTTGTGTGCAATAAGGACAGCAAAATGCTATGTTTTCAAGTAAATAAAAAAATGTATGAATATAATTAAATAAATAATATAAAATACATAAAAAAAAAATATTATAATCTGTCGTGAGACTTTATTTTCAGTTTTATAACTGAAATGACATAAATATTGCATAATAAATAATCATATTAATTCATATTCAATATTCATTTTATTTGGCGAGTTTTTGTTTCTAGATTATTCTTATTTCTTATATTCTATTATACTTATTCAACAGTAAAATAATTGAGCTCAAAACACAATGTGACATGCTGTGACAAAGCCCATTTGGAAGGCAATGTCATAAAAGGCAATAGTTCACACTTTTGTGTTTGCTTCCGGTGTCAAAAAATTTCATAATGCGTTTTCGGCTTTGCTTTGATTCAACTAAAGGTTCAATTACACCTGCTATAGCCATAACTAAAAACAACTTTAAAAATTTTATAATAACCCAAACTGTGGCATCACTGTCTTAAAAACAAATATCAGTTAAAAACACTGACATGTTCATGCACTCATAAATTTGCATATAATTGCTTTATTGCATATTGCCATACATTGAAAATATAATTGTGGTATTGTCGGCTTTTACACTTGTTGTTTTTGTTGTTGTTGTTGTTGTGTGTTTGTAATGTCATTCAATCCATAATAGTACAATTCAATTGTACACAATTCAGTTTTATCCAAATAATTTTCGAATTCTTACCTACACATACTAACGCACATACAAATGCCAAACGATGCCTCTTAAAATGCAGCAAGCAATCACACTTGAACTTAAATTGCAAATAAAATAAAATAATAAGAATTTTCAATTGTGTCCCAAAAAAAAAAAAAAAAAAAAAATTAAAACGTTTATGGCCTTACGATACTTTCAATTGAAATACTTGAGTAGTATTTATTTAAAATGATTTTAATATTAAACGTCATAGTATTTTATACAAAGTAATTTTTTTCAGATAACACCTCAGGTTACGTACAAAAATATAATTACTGCCATATCCGCGATATATTATATCACAATGTTGTTTTTTAAACAATCGCTATTTATGAAATACTTCGATTTTTAAGTAAATGAATTTATAATCAAATCTCATCGATTGCTCTCAACTGTTTTGTTTGCTGGGTTGGGTATTGCTTCAAAAATACACACTTTGTTCCTCGAATCAGCAAGTACCCCCAATACACACATAAAACTAACTGTATTTACTACTACTTTAAATAAAATTCACTCCCTGATGTGTTCTTATTTTCAAACGCAGTCATCGGAAATATTTCTATAGCATACATTTGTGTGTTCAATAATAACAATTTGGTTACTGTTTTGTATTGTTGTTGTGTTTAGAATTGTGTTGGCATGTAAACTTTTTGTAGTTTTTATATTATAGTTCGGATTGATTTGTATACATTTTCTTAAAAATATTTTATACTAGAATTTGTATTTTATATGATTGTTTTTAGCAAAATGAAATATCATTTCTAAATGGACTAAAAACTTTGCCCATGAGCTTATCCTTGCCGGTATTGATGTTTTCAAGATTACTTGACCTACATAAATTAATTAATTGTTAACTATTTCAATTTTGTCAATAAGAGTAAAATGAGATATTTGTCTTTCCGACTGACAATTAAGTCTATACTGTTGTTAATATTAGAACATGCTGCTTTAAAAAAATTTTAAAGCAAATATTTCAATATTAAAAATATATAAAGAAAAACTTGTATTTTTATTGATCTCTTTGGTTTATTTTGCTATATGTGTTGAGGTCGAGGTATAATATTATTATAAATAATGCCTGTAAAATATTTATTCACTGCATATTGAAACAATTTTGAAGTTGATGATAAAATATATACAGTAGAAAAAACACAAAAGCATGTCTACATAAAGAGAACTATGAAAAAAGGTCTGCAAAGTGGATAATGAAACCTTAAATATTTTTGAATAACTCTTAGTGTAAATGAAACTGGTAGAAATAGATTTTTTGAAGTTTCCTTTAGGAAATTGAAAATACAACTCTTGACAGATGCTTTATGTAAGTTTGAAAATGATAAAAAAAAATAAAGGATTTACAGACACTACCCAACATCTCACATCTAGAAGTAAAAATGTGAGCAGAAAAAAGTACGCCAGTTTTAAATACCACTTTAATTCAAAGCTACATTAGATTTGCTCTTTACTGCTGCTTCAATTACTTTTTCTTTACATAAAATATCTTAAGTACTTGAAGATTATTTGTATTATAAGCTTTTCATGTAATTACTCACTTGTTTATTTGTTCTTAATGATTTTAATTTTATGCGCAAATTGTAAAGATTTGCAAGATAATTTAAATACACAGTAAAATCTCCTTTTAGTAACAAACACAAACGAAGTTATTAAATCCATATCGAACAAATAAAGTGTATTACAAATATAAGTGCCTACTTTTAGGTGCCATACTTTTTACCACATACTCTTGCTGTTTGTCAATTTAATTTCATTTGCATAATAATATTTTCGTTTTCTATTATTTATTAGTACATATGTATATGTACATACATTTATATCCTTCATGTGTGAATGTTTATTTAGTAAGTTATTTATGTTGTCCATTTTGTTGTATAGTATAACACAAAAGTGCTCATCCTCCAGATTTCAATAATCGTTTCTTTTTGTTGTTGATCATTATGTAGATTTGAATAATAATTTATTCCGTTTTATTATTGTTATTATGTATGTATATATGAATATTAAAATTTATGGAATTTACTTAATATTATTCATAGCATTTATAGTCAGGTAGTAAGAGTGCAGAAAATTAAGTATTTAAGAGAATGCATGTGTTTGGGTGTGTTTGCAACAAACATGTATGAATATGTTTTTGTTTCTCTTTGCGTTAATTAATTATTTAATTGTTTCACTTATCACTTAATTAACATAGGATTTACACAAACTTTATCGCAAAAAAAAAAAAAATAATATTAAATATATTGTTAGGAATTAACGTTTCTTTGACAAATAAATTCTATTTGTGCGTACTAATGCTGTGTTTTTATCTTTTCTTTGTTGTTTTTTTAATTCAAATTTATATCAAGTTAAATGGTGCGAATTTCATTTACCTTTTAGAAACGAAAAGTTACGTAAAAAATTTTCAGTAAAAGGCTTTATTAAAAAATTTTTTGCTAAAGATTTAAGTTTGTGAGAAAAATTAGAAAAAAATTACTCATTTTACATTGTCTAAAAAAAATTAGTACTAAAAATTTTTTTCCAATAAAGTACTTTTTAAAAAAGGTATATTTTGAGAAAGTGCATTTTAAAAAAGTATCTTTTAAAAAATTACTTTTAACAAAGTACCTTTTTAAAAAGTTGGTTTTTAAAAAGTACCTTTTAAAAAGTACCTTTTAAAAAGTACCTTTTAAAATAATACATTTTATAAAAGTAGCTTTAAAAAAAGTACCTTTTAAAAAAGTTCCTTTTGAAATAGTACCTTTTAAAAAAACACATTTTAAAAAAGTACCTTTCAAAAAAGTACCTTTTAAAAAAGTACCTTTTAAAAAAGTACCGTTTAAAAAAGTATCTCTTAAAAAGTACCTTTTAAAAAAGTTCCTTTTAAAAAAGTAGCTTTTAAAAAAGTACGCTTTAAAATAGTACCCATTAAAAACCTTTCATGAGGTACCTTTTAAAAAAGTACATTTTAAAAAAGTGACTTTTAAAAAAGGACCTCATAAAAATGTACCTTTTAAAAAAGTATCTTTTTAAAAAGTACCTTTTTAAAAAGTTCCTTTTAAAAAAGTACCTTTCAAAATAGTAGTTTTTAAAAATTTCCTTTTAAAAAAGTTGCTTTTTAAAAACTACCTTTTAAAAACCTTTTAAAAAGTACCTTTCGAAAAGTACCTTTTAAAAAAGTACCTTTGAAAATAATACATTTTGAAAAAGTAGCTTTAAAAAAAGTACCTTTTAAAAAAGTTCCTTTTGAAATAGTACCTTTTAAAAAAGCACCTTTTAAAAAAGTACCTTTTAAAAAAGTTCCTTTTAAAAAAGTTGCTTTTAAAAAAGTATCTTTTAAAAAAGTACCTTTTAAAATAGTACCCATTAAAAACATTTCAAAAAGTACCTTTTAAAAAAGTAAATTTTAAAAAGTACATTTTAAAAAGGTGCCTTTTAAAAAAATAGCTACTGAAAAGGTGCTTTTTGAAAAAGTACCTTTTAAAAAGTACGCTTTTCGAAATACGAAATTATGTGTTAGCGACTACCTTTTACAAAAGCACATTATTATACAAAAACTTTAAAAAAAGTAATATTTTAAAATCACGTTTAATTAGAAACTATATTATAAAAAGTGGCTTTAAAAGAAGTAACGTGAAAAAAATATTTTTGAAAAAATACAGTCTGTTTGCCTTTAAAAAGTAATTTAACAAGACAAAATTTAAAAATTACATTTTAAGGAAAGTGCTTAAAAAAATCCTATGTTTTTAGAAAATACATTGGCAAAAAGCATCTTTAAAAAAAGTACCTATTTTAAAGTAATTCTAGAAGGTACTTTGGTAAAAAGCATCTATTAAAAAGTATGTATTTTAAAGTACTTCTTAAAGGTACTTTTAAAAAGTAATTTTAAAAAGGTACCTGTGAAAACATACAGAGTCAAGTTAGTTTTAAAAAAAGTAACTTTCATTTAAATTATGCTTTAAAGAAGAGCTTAAAAAGGTTTTGAAAAAAGCAATTTTGTTTTTTAAATTATGCTAATGAACCTAATTTGTAATTATTTTCTAAAAATATATAAATAAATAAAAAATATTAATAAATTTACTCTCTTGTATCTTTTCAGGTGAGTCCTCACGAATATTATCACATAGAAATGCCGCAAAAATTTGTAAGTTATTTTTTATTTCCTATTATTTTGATTTGATCTAATTTCTGTTATTTGTGTGCTCTTACGCAAGAAATGTTAAAAATATTTACACACTTATGCTGACAACTTGTTGATAAAGTATTTCTTCATAACTAAGCAAACAGAAACTTTTAAATAAATATTTTTGTTTTATGTTTTTTTTTATAATATTTAGATTAATTTAAATGTGTGCTCCAGAGAAATATTATGCCCATTTAGCGAAAATATTTTAATTAGCTGTTGTTGTAGAACAAAACAAAAATAAGAACAAATACAAAATTTCAGCTTTTAGATTAAAACAGTCTGTAAAGAACGATAAGATTATGTGTCATGAAAGCCAAAACGCTAATTATATTAATTGTGATAAAAGCAATTTTCCGCAAATCACAAACACATTTACACAGAGACAAAAAGGTTAAAACAACACAGCCGCCGCGTATAAGAACTTTGATTTTCTTGCCACAATCATTATGATGTCTAGCAACAACAAAAAAAAAAAAAAACGCACAATTGTTTTGTACTTGTTTTACGCATGCCTCATTAACGTTTGTCTGCTGGCTGGCTTTAACTATGATAGCATTTAACCAACAGTTGGTTTTCAATAGCTAGAGAAGGCAACGTTCATTTTCGGTTTTTTCCCACTATTACGGCCTGCTCCCCTTACATGTTTTGTTTATCGTAGTTAGAATCTCTTTAATGTCTATTATATTGACTTGATGGCCTCTAAATCGAACAATTTTGTTTGTAAAGTCGTTGTTGGTAACCATCATGGCCGATTGCGTGTGTGCGAGTGGGTGACTGTGTATTTAAATATTTGCTATTCCTTATCGTATTTGTTTTTTGTTTTTTTATTCCAACATAAAATGATTCTCTATTTTAGTATTGCGTGTAATTTATTTATTTATTATATAATTTTTTTTTTTTTTGTGAAAACTTGTTGAAGCTTGATAAGATGCTTATCTTGGGCTTAAGATTTTCTTCATCATTATTATCCTGTTGATTGGTATCATCATCATCATCATCATGTATAAAGAACTACTTATATTCCAAAAATTTGGTTTGTTTGCCTTAAGGGATCTCGTGAGGAGGGTGAATGAATACATTCAAGCATTATTGATTAAAGTTGGCGAAAAAAAATTGTTCTGTAGTTTAAAAGCAAAAGTCTACTGCGGTTAAAAGTAAAATTCTACCTGCAGGGTTTAACCATTTTAGAATTAATATAAGTGATAACTTGATTTAAAAAAATCGAATTCGCTTCAACTCATCCAGATTTACTTATACTCACGAAATGTTCTTTTTTCGATTTTAAGGTCTACTAACAAATTTGCTGTAAGAGCCAAAGGAATTTAGTCACATAGATATTTTTAACAGCCTCAAACGAAAAGAAAGAAAATATTTAAATCGTAGAGTCATGCTAGGAACACAACTGGGTCGAACGACGAATTTCGCTTAGTACGACGAATTCGTTGATAAAAAATCGCTCTATAAATTCGTCGTATGAAACACAATAACGACGAATAAATTAAAATAATAAGCAAACAAAATTTTAATATTTGTTTTTTAAATCATTGTAATCCTCTAATGCCAGTCAGATTGTTTAGGCACTCAATAATTATCCCGGTGTTGTCCATTTTTTTCAGAACAAATTCCTTTTTGTAAATATTTTCTGAAAAATTGTTTGTCTGTAAATAAATTATTATTTTCATTTAACAGCTGATGGGGTGACCATATGAAAAAGTGAGAAATAGAAAGAAAAACTATATTATAAAAAGTGTTCAAAATTAATAAAAAGTCGTCCGAATGATACATTTTTGTGAATTAGTGAATGCATTTTTAGCAAAATTTTCCTTGTAGCTGAAACAATACAGTAGTGAATTATGTTTTTCCACAAAAAAACCAGTTTGAGTATATGAAACCTGGGCACTTCATATTGATTTGTTCGTCGTTCGTTGACGAAACAATTAGAAATAAATGTATTTCAACTTTCGCTGAGTACGACGAATTTCGCCCAACGCCACGATTGTGTGCATATTCATATACACCAATGTGTTTTATTTTTGGCGACGAATATTCGCCACCAAAAATTCGTCGTTCGTCGCAGTTGTGTTCTAGCATCACACTTTAAAGCTGCTGTACAATGAAACTCCAATAAAATAACATTTAACTTGACATGACATTTTTATTCGAAAATTCTAAATATTTTACTTTTGCATATTATCTCTTATAAACTTGAGCTCTGCTTGTATATTAGTCAAGATTGCTGGAGAGTCCTGAGTTGCACAGCCAGCTGGCGACGAAATTATTCCACAAAATTCACCATGTACTAGTACTGGTCCGCCCGTAGCGCTATAACAGCCATTTCCACTGGCTGCTGCAGCACAAAACATTGTCTTTGTTAAACGCCTTCTAAGTCGGTATCTGGCGGCACACTTATTTCTACCCACCACATTTAAGTTCACTGTGCGTAAATTTCGTGGAGCGGCATTATTAAAATCGTATATTTGTACTGGATCACCGTGTTGCCAGCCGTTAGTACACAAGCCAATTGGCTTTATCGATGTTGTGTTAAGTGGCGTCCCCAGCTTTATCACGGCTACATCTCTATTCATGGTTAAGCTGTCGTATTCTCCAGGTCGCATTATTTTGCTAGCGTTTGATGCGGACCGAACGTCATTGGGATTAAATATACCGCCTACTATAGTAACCATATTTGGTAGTTTTACGTGCTCAATACAGTGGGCTGCTGTGACAACAAAGTTGTCTGCCACCACGGTTCCAGCGCACCGTACTCGATCATTGATAGCAATCTTTACCACAAATTGTGAACTGGTTTGCCACAAAGCCACTGATATATGTAGCAGTACTAAATAACAATTCAAGAACTGTCTAAAGAACATTTTTTTTTAATGTTAGAGGCAGCAAAAAATCTACTTTAACTTCTTGCTAGTTGAATAGAACTGATAACATTTTATGCCAAAGCTGCGGCAATTATTTATATTAGTTTATTTATTTTTTGTTTTTTGGAGGCAACCACTTGTTTAAATATTTAATAATCGTATTTGTTTTTCACTAATTATTTATTTTGTGACTATATTATTTCCTGAAATCTTCAAGATTGTAGTTATTTCAATGCTCAAAAGAATTAGTTGGTTGGGTGATGGCCAGACAAGGCAAATTTACTAGCAGTTTTTATGGCCAATTGTTATGCTATGGGAAGCAAAATAACTTAAATAGTCATCAGATTATTAAAGTGCCACACGTTTTTGTAGTGTGATATGGTTAGGGGTGCCATAAAAACCTTTATCTTTCAATAGTTTAGAAGCAATCGTAAAGATTCACAATATTACATTGAAAAGTACAAGGCGGGTTATCCATAAAAAATAGATAAAATAAAATGTTTCTTTTTTTAAATTCTTCTGGTTTCTTGACCTCTTTAATTATTATTATATTCTGATATTTTTAAGCTTAAGGTCTCTTTATTTTAATTTAATTATTCAGGTATGTGATAGAAATCGATCGATTTAAAAAGTAAATCACTTTTCTAAATCGACTAGTGTATGATAGATTTCGATCGATTTTATATTCCACTTATGTTTCATTTCCATATAATTGTTATAATTAGAAAACTAAAAAATCTTATAATACAACTCTTCACTTTGTGTTTTGTGAATGACATTTGTCAAAAAAAAATTGAAATTAAAAATATAGATTTTAAATTAATAAAATGGCTTTTGTTGCTGCAGTTTCTCTAATTCTTTTTGAAGAAAGTAATGGGGAAGACTGAAAAGTTACGAAGAAGATGTTTAAGAGACAAATCAGATCCGTTGAGTTTACCAGAAGAAATTTAGAATTTCATTTGTGTACAAAAACAGCTCTATATCATGTGTACATACATATGTATGTGTGTACGTATTAACATAAAGAGGGGTTTGTAATTATTTTAAATAATATTGAACACCATTTGACCCGTACATCCATTCCACTTCCAATTCAAGTAGCAGTTTCCAGTTGAAATTGCTTCATGTTTATTTGATGCAATTTTCTTCTTAATACAGGTCCTCCATTCTCGCCATACCCTAATTAAATTTATGGAATAAGTATTTTTAATGAGCATTTGGTAAACCCATAAGTGCATTAAAACTTACTTTCTTCCAGCCTGTCGTGTCATGCGTTAGCGGACCATGGCTATTCAAATCTGTGGTCAAATCAGACCATAAACTCTCTACATCCACGCTGCGTCCTTTGGTAAAACCCCTGGCAATATCTGGATGGTTTTCCATAAACTGGATTCAGACATCTTCCTGGATATTATTCTTATGCTTTCCATTTCAGATGTTTGTAACAAATAACTACTTTTTTTATATAGTTTTACTTACATTCTTGTTGAGCTGCTTCGCCTTTCGTTCGAGTAAAAAGTGCCGATTTAAAAATGAATTTAAACCGACATTATCGAAATTCGTCACATGTTAAAATGGTATTTTTTTTATAGAAACAAAGTGGAATATGAAATCGTTGCAACAAATCGACGTAGGGTAACACATCACATGTTTTGTCGATTTGAAAAAAGTTTTGACGACGAAAACGATTTTTGTCACATACCTGATTAATTTCAATATTTCGTCATTCCTTTCCTGAAGAAGTCACACAAAGGAGTGACGAAATATTGAAATTAAAAATTAAATTAAAATAAAGAGACCTTAGGCTTAAAAATATCAGAATGTTTCTTTTTTTTTTTACTAACAAAAAATGCTAATAAGCAGCACAGCTGTTCTATTTGCAAGTTTTCTGGTTTTAAAAAAATATTAAAAAAAAAAATCCAGCGACGAAATTCGCAGTATGAAATTTTAAATTTTTGGACTATTTTGGAATTTTTTTAATTGATGAAATTAATTTAGATTTTTTGCAATAATTTGTTTTTAATTTTTTGTAACCTTTTCTTAATATATTTTTATTATTAAATATAAATTTTTAGTTTTTTGTTTAATAACTTTTACATCACTTTTTTATAAAAGATATTGAAATTTTTTATTAGGGAGGCTGTTCACTTATTTAAAAACTAAATAAATATTTTGTATGGTCTCTATTATGAGCTAATAAGGCCTAGGTTATTTTAATGACAATAAAACAAGTTTTATTTCATTTTTCCCGACGTTTCGTCAATTATTTGTTGACTTTATCAAGGGTTGGGAAATCTATTTTATTATTAAAAAACATTAATTAATGATTTTACATATACATATATGTCTAAACATTTTTCTCAATTTGTTTACTTACAAACTTTGCTAATTTTTTCAATAATTTAACATTTTTTCAAACATTGAAAATTAAAACTTTTATTATGTCAATATCACAGCTTAAGTTCACATCACCGTTTATTTCAATGCTACTTTGTAGCTCGTGCTGATGTTGTCTGTATCTTCCTTTAAATTCATCGTCTTCTCTATCCTTTGTTGTATTCTTAAGCTTTCTATTGTATATCTTTTCTTTCCAATATTCTCTCTGTCCAAGATCTTGACTCTTTCAAAATCAGCTGTGTGTCCAGTGTCCAGTATATGTTGTGCTAATGCTGTTGATTGTTTATTTTTCTCTATATCTTTCTTATGTTCTTCCATTCTGGTCTCTAAATTTCTTTTTGTAGTTCCAATGTATAACATATCACAGCTGTTGTTTTCATTACCTTTGCACTTGATTTCATAGACTACATTACTTTGTTGTTGTTTTTTAATTGGCGCTTTAATTTTTGAAAAGATTTTATTTATTGTTGTGTTTGGTTTGTATGCAAAATTTATGTTGTTGTTTTTTATTGCAATAAAAAACAACAACATAAATTTTGCATACAAACCAAACACAACAATAAATAAAATCTTTTCAAAAATTAAAGCGCCAATTAAAAAACAACAACAAAGTAATGTAGTCTATGAAATCAAGTGCAAAGGTAATGAAAACAACAGCTGTGATATGTTATACATTGGAACTACAAAAAGAAATTTAGAGACCAGAATGGAAGAACATAAGAAAGATATAGAGAAAAATAAACAATCAACAGCATTAGCACAACATATACTGGACACTGGACACACAGCTGATTTTGAAAGAGTCAAGATCTTGGACAGAGAGAATATTGGAAAGAAAAGATATACAATAGAAAGCTTAAGAATACAACAAAGGATAGAGAAGACGATGAATTTAAAGGAAGATACAGACAACATCAGCACGAGCTACAAAGTAGCATTGAAATAAACGGTGATGTGAACTTAAGCTGTGATATTGACATAATAAAAGTTTTAATTTTCAATGTTTGAAAAAATGTTAAATTATTGAAAAAATTAGCAAAGTTTGTAAGTAAACAAATTGAGAAAAATGTTTAGACATATATGTATATGTAAAATCATTAATTAATGTTTTTTAATAATAAAATAGATTTCCCAACCCTTGATAAAGTCAACAAATAATTGACGAAACGTCGGGAAAAATGAAATAAAACTTGTTTTATTGTCATTAAAATAACCTAGGCCTTATTAGCTCATAATAGAGACCATACAAAATACAAATACACTTTGGCCATATAAACACAAATAAGCTAAATAAATATTCTTTCAATATTCTTTCGTGTCACAAAAGTGATGGCAAATCACACAAAATTATGTTTAAGGAAAACAATTTTTTTTTGATGTCAGGTGATTTTAAATCACTACCAACTTAGAAAAAAAAAACAATGAATTGCAACTGAAGTTATTTGAGTTACGGAATGGGGAAACAAAAAAATCATAAAACATGTCTCTCTTGAAAGCATGTTTTATATACGAAAAAGGTTATGCGATATGTAAAGCCTCTTAAAATTGTGTGGTTTTTTGAATTACAGGCTTTGATTGGCTTATTTTTTATTTCACCTATTTAGGCGTATTAAGTAAAATTCTTCTTAAACATATAAAGGCGTCAGTGGAGGTGAACGATGGTATCGTTTATTACAATAGAATATTACAGATCATACAGCCTAATTAACATATTCTATAGCTCAAGTTAAATTGTGTAACAGATGGTATTAGCCGTTGTATGGTTTAAAGCTAAACGGCCGTAATACGTATCGGCCTGACTGTTTAAACAATTTTCGTAGTTGTGCGTTTCGTTTCTATGCAAATTTTATTTTATTCAATCTGTTGTGATGTATTTATTTTAATTAAAATCCATCTGTTACACGATATCAAACTCCTAAAATGCTGCTACAAACCAAAAGTAATAAGAAATCCCTAGTAATCGTAGTGGGCAGCTTAAGGTCAAGCAATTTATTTTTCCTTCATACAAATTTAAACGAATTCTTCTAGGAAAATTTATGCTTTAACTATTCCGCTGGAGAGTTCTCTACTGTACTGAGGTGGTACTAGCGATAGTACGGCTTTGACGGTCAAATATATTTGCAGCAACTGCCCTGTTTTAAGGTGTCGACAGATTTCTTGCTTTTATACAAATACATTTAAGACATACAGAATTAAAAAAAATTTTGTTTTTATTGTGCAAAACAGAAAATCGTGAAATATGCAGTAAATTTTCGTTTATATTTAGAAATATTGAATACTTTCAAGCACACTTGAATTAGAAAGTTTAAAATCCATTAACCAATTTTGTTCACGATATTGCTGCTGGTAATGACAACTTATTTACAGGCATTTAGCCATCATCTATTTTTTTTTTGTTATCTTGGACCAGCACTCAGAGGATGACCCCTATATATGCAATGCATTGCGCCGGAACTGAAAACGAGGGGATAGTATTGAGAGGACAGATTAGGAAAGATGAGAAGATAGACAGTTTTTTTGTAGCTATTTCAACCGTTTACTTCGCCGGCTAATTTTTGTTACAGGACCGACGAAGGAGGGTGCTGTTACTCTGTTTTTAGTACATAATCGTGTCAGTCGCTGCCAATTATGTTCAGTGACCAGTGACTATGCCTTCAGCATTGAAACAGGCTGCGAACAACAACTAACACAACCACGCAGTAAAGCTGATCAGAGGAATTCAACAGAATATTTCATGACTCAGCGCGGGCTCGAACTAACGACCCTCCGCTTCATAGTCTCGTGTTCTACTTCAGCCAACAGCACTATGAAAAGCTTTCAACAAATAGATATAAAATCTTGGCAAAAATTGCTTTCCGAATTCCTTGAAAAATAAGAATCCTTGCAATTATTTTGTATGTCATTATTTATTGCCATATTAAATGCAATGCATATTGATATGCCAGAGTTTAGCTTAAGCATAATGGAAAGAAAAAAAATCAGAAAATCAGAGAGGAAGAAAATAATCAAACGGCTACACAGGGATTCAAAATTTGTTACCATTTGTTTGATACAATTCTCGTATGCTATTTCCTAATAGAATTTGTGTAAATAAAAAATAGTTATCACATTCACCCAAGACACCTAACAAGTGGTGCCAATCGAAAATACGCACCCGCACGAAAGTGTATAAAAGTGTAGCGGCTTTAGAAAACAGCTGTTCTGCTCTGCTGAGTATGTGTGATAATTAAAATTTTGGTTGACTTTCTCTTGCGGCTGGGAATAGTTATCCCGCCTTTCTGAATTTAAAAGCACATTTTCGAATAATTAGCCCCTCCATATAAATTGAATTTAATATAAAAATCCTTGCTATTTCATCTCTACTGCACCATATTGTGCTGTTTCCTTTATAAAAATATGTATAAAACAAATGACATAATAAAATAAAAGCGCAAGTTTAATAACGCTTTTCTTAGCTTCTTTGCCAGGCATGTGTCACAATTTTTACAATTGGTGCACTTAAATTAAAAGAAATGAAAAGTATATTGCGATGTCTGCTTATATTTTCTTTCTAAAAATACGTTATATTTTTAAGGACGTCTAATAAACTCTTTCTTAATATGAATTTTTTGTCCTGTCTAGCTCTTGATAATATGAACTCTTGTCTTTAGATTATGTGCAGTTTTTTTTCTGTACTCCTTGAATATTAAATTATGGAGAGCCGACTGTAATATATGAAACTTGAAAGTTCTTGATACAGTATGATGCCTTTTATTAATATTAAAACTCAAGTGGAAATTCCTGTTTTAGCTTTCATCACATGCGTTTAAAAATAATTTAAAATCACACTTGTATTTGTTAGAGTTATTTCACTTGCAATTGGCAATTCTGACAAAAATAAAAATACAACTTGATAGTACACTTAATCAAGTTGAAATATTTGTATTTTATATACAATTTTAATTTAATTAAAAGGTCAAGTCGTGTATGCCAACAACAGGCTAAGGAAATTTTAAGTAAAAGGTCCCTTAAAAGGCAAATGAAAAAGTAAATTGTATATTTCTATAGGGTCTGCCAAATAACTTTTTTTTTTTTGAAGTGCTGTAAAAAAACTGAATATTTTCTCAAATATCTTTTTTTTATTTGAAAGTACAATCCTTCTGGTTAATAATGGAAAATTATTTCATTCAAATAATTGCATGGCCCGATAACGATCGCCATTGACTGTAACGGCCACTCCTTGCACATTTTCAAAGAAAAATGGCCCAATTATGCCTCTGGACCAAAATCCGCACCAAACAGTGACTCGTTTTGGGTGCGTCGGCCTTTCAATGTATGCGTGCGGGTTTTCTGTGCCCCAAATGCGACAATTTTGCTTGTTTACAAACCCGTCAAGATCAAAATGAGCTTCATCTGAAAAAATTATTTTTTTTTTTTGGGCAAAATCGGCATCTTCTGTAAGTCGATCGCAGGCCCATATTCGTTCAGCGGAAGGTTCAAACTAGTTATCTGTCAAATCAGACATTCCATTCACGAAATAAGCACTAGTTAAAAACAAACCTTAGATTGCGGACCCTATATATACAACACAAATACAATGCAAAATTCTATGCAATTTCTCTTAAATCTGTACGACATTATAGCAACATATTTTCAGTCTGTCTGAAATTTTTATTTATTTATAACAAACAACTTGCAAATACTTCTAATCAAATGCATACTTCTATAAGGGAAAAAAATCTAGATATTTCCTAATAAACAATAATGGTCAACAACTTGAAAACCTTTTCATTAAATGGAAGAGAGCAAGCAAAAGTCCAAAATACAACTGAATGAATAGTAAATGATTGCTCAAGCAGAAAATTTTTTAACACAAAAATCTTACAAAAAAAAAAAGAAAAATATTTATGCATGCACTTGACAAACAATAAAATACAACATTATTTTCAGTAGGAAGCATAAGAAAGCGGAAAAGGAGAAGCAAGAAAAAATGAAAAAAGTCCATTGAGAATCAATTGCTGAATTAATTTCAATCTAACCAGAAATATTAAACAAAATTACTGAAAGAAAACAACTGAATTTCCCAGTAAAAACAGGCAAAAATGTCGAAAAATATCCCCAGATTACAAGTGAATTCTGCAGATTGTAAAATTGTAAATAAATATACAACAACTACGAGACCATAAGAAGCAGACAGAAGAAATGAAAATGAACAGTCTTAATCAGCAGGGAAAGAACGGGAACACAGAGTAAAAAAAAAAAAAAAAAATCAGTTGCAAAATGAAATTCGGTAGGAAAACGAAATATAGATGAAAAAGTAAATGCAAAAATAGTTTTTATTGAGTTGTCGAAAATTCAAAAAAAGAAAAAAAAGAAATAACAACCAACTGAAATTATTGAATTCCTTATAGAAAAAAGTTTGCGCTTAAAAAAACAATAACGGTTAAAAATTCAAGCGGAAACCGGAAGTGTTGCTGAAACACTAACGATGATGAAAATAACAACAACTTAACTGACAGTGATAAACTTAAACACACACACACACACATACACACATACATTCAAATCCACATGCTTTTACTTTTACAGACAAATCAACTATATTTTTTCTCTTGTTAACGGAGTTTATGGTGATGAATTGTTTTTCTCCGTCTCTGCTATTCCTATTACCAGGTTTTTTATTTTCTTATTTATTATTTTTGGCTGACTACAATATGATGAATGTCAGTTCGAAAAATTTATGCATTTTGAATAAATTCATGTGAACCAGAAAAGGATAAAAAAACAACCAAGCAATTGTTGGTAGGTGTGTACTTGTGTGTTTATGTGTGTTTTGCAAAATAGCAAAATTTTGGAGTTAAATATTTTTTTCTTGCTAAATTTAATTCGGTGATGATGCTGTTGATGCAGTTGACTTTAGTAAGGCTCAGGTTCTTGTGTTTAAATTACAATTCTCGTATTATGAATCTTTCACAGGATATATAAATTTAGCCCCTTATTCATAAAAATTATGAGAGGCTTATAAGAGTGTAATAGAGCAAATTTCATATGCAATTTTGTCTTATTACGCTGTTATTAGACTCTCATAATTTTTATGAATAAGGGGGTTAATTACATTTCGGTTAGAAATATTTTTATAGCAAAGTCACTGGACTTATAAAATATTAAATTAAGTTCTTGTAAATGTTTTAATTCTGTCTCTCAGTTTTTGTTTAGTAACGATGCAAATGGAAAACTTTTTAATCAAGAAAATTTCAACATCGTCTACCGTATGCCGGTAGACGATGAATAAATTAAGACTCCCTTAATTTGTTCCTTATACACATAACGAATCGGCATGTTCATACATTCGCCAAAAATTGAATGCTAGACATAAATTTTCAAAACTGGGAACCACGTTCTTGTTTTAATCCTGCTCTGCAAGCAGCAGTCATTAACATCTTTATATGGTTTTATGTTTAAAGAAAATATCGGAATTAAAATTTTGTAAGTTTTTAGATTTTTTAATATTTTGAAGTTAATTTTTATTTTTCTTCCCTGAACCTTGACAGTTATTGCAGGCAAATCGAGTTAAAACTAAAATGTTGTAAATCTTTTACCTATTTTTTACTTTCATTTATAAAGGTTTGTTTTTTTATAAAGTTTTTTTTTTATACGAATCACTCTGTTGTCTGACAGCTGTTTTGACAGTTTAAAGTGACGTCTCTACTCAGTATTATTTGGCAAATCATCATGAACAGGTTAACTCCAGAACAACGCTTCCAAATCGTGGAAATTTATTTTCAAAAACCATGTTCAATTAAAAATGTTTATCCGCTTTTTTATCGCAAAATTCTCTTCAGTGATTTTATTTATTTATTTATTTTATTTATCCAAATCGTGCAAATTTATTTTCAAAAACAGTGTTCAATTAAAAATGTTTATCCGCTTTTTTACCGCAAAATTCTCTTCAGTGATGAGGCACATTTTTGGTTGAATGGATTTGTCAACAAGCAAAATTGCCGTATTTGGAGCAAAGATAATCCACACGCCGTTCAAGAATTACTAATGCATCCCGATAAATGTACTGTTTGGTGCGGTCTATGGGCTGGTGGAATCATCGGTCCTTATTTCTTTAAAAATGAGGAAGGACGACGCGTTACCGTGAATGGGAATCGATACAGAATCATGATCAATGAATTTTTGGTGCCACAACTTCAAGATATAGATGTAAACGAAATGTGGTTTCAACTGGATGGTGCCACTTGTCATACTGCGGGCGAAACAATGGACTTATTGAAAGAACATTTCAGCGACAACATTATTTCGAAAAATGCTCCGGTGAATTGGCGTTCGTGTGATTTGACGCCATTCGATTATTTTTTGTGGGGATACCTGAAATCATTGGTTTACGTGGATAAAACCAGCAACTATTGACACTTTGGAACCCAGTATTCAACGTGTCATTGCTGAAATACGCCCTCAAATGCTTTAAAAGGTGGTCGCAAATTGGACCTCCAGAATGACGTTTGTTCAAAATAGTCGTGGTCGCCATATGCCCGAAATTATATTTAAATGTTAAATGACAAGAAATTATCTACCAAATAAAAATTTTTTTTTGGCCATTTCATAATTTGGCATGTGTTTTATTTAAATTTCAAATCAGCCAGCTCTTATAAAAACACACTTTACAAATAAAATTTTCTTCTATTAACCATAATTTGTTTAAGGATTAAAAAAATGTGTATATGCATGTGCTGTATAGTAAACTCCATCATAAAGACTTTTATTCAACTTTTTATTTTATTTATTTGCTGCACAGGTTGACACAATCATGATATCAATGCACAAAAGTCTATAGAAAAAAAAAACTACAAACCTTCACATATTTTCTTTTGCTTGTTTCACCATCCATGCAAAACATTCGTTATTGTAGGCATTAATACGAGTAGAAAAACTTTATTTAGAAATTTTTACAATATGAGATTTAATATGTATTTAGATTTTTAGTAAAGAATACTGCACAATCATCATATGGCATTGAATGTAACTCATGTATACATGCAGCTGTACCAGATTTTCATTTTGCCAAACAGAACTTTACGAATCTCTGTGCATTTGTGTCATCATAAAAACAGCGCAATAGATAAACTGTATTCAATAAATATATCTCCTGTTTTATGAGAATGACAAAAAAAGAAAATGGGTGGGGGGGGAAGAAATGAAATGTTTTATTAAACCTGTTGTTGGCAACTAACGGACGTTTCTAGTACTTGCAGACATGGGGTGGGGGTGCATTCTGTGGAAGACAAGTGAACTGAATGCATGTGTGTTAAAGGGAAAATATTGTTAGCGAAAATAGATACACAAGCTGAAGATATACAGAATATGTATATTTGTATGGAACTTTTCCTTCTCGATTATTTTTTTAAATATCATTAAGATCAGTATAATTGTTTTTGTAAATATATCTTGGATGCATGTTTACAAAGAAATAAGTTTTATTTAAGTAGAGCCCAAGAAATTTCAAGTCAGGAAGATTTATTGATAACACATATTGTTAAAAGAAGATGAAGAAAAATAAATACATAATAAAACTAGAATATGAGCATCATACGAGGCATGTTCAAAAAATAAGTGCAATTTTGAAAATTTCGGGCTCGTCTGCAACAGTTGTTTACAGTGTCAGTTATTTGTTATATTTAGTTTCTTTGTGATAGTCGTGTTTGTCGATTTTCAACTGTGGAAAACAAAATTGATAAAAAATATATTAGGGTCCGCCAAATAACTTTTTTTTGAAAATGCTATAAAAAAATTACTGAATATTTTCTCAAATTTCTTTTTTTTTTTATTTGAAAGTACAATCCCTCCGGTTAATAATGGAAAATAATTTCATTCAAATGGCTGCATGGCCCGATAACGATCGCCATTGACTGTAACGGCCACTCCTTGCACATTTTCGAAGAAAAATGGCCTAAATATGCCTCTGGACCAAAATCCGCACCAAACAGTGACTCGTTGTGGGTGCGTCGGCCTTTCAATGTATGCGTGCGGGTTTTCTGTGGCCCAAGTGCGACAATTTTGCTTGTTTACATACCCGCCAAGATCAAAATGAGCTTCATCTGAAAAGATTATTTTTTTTTGGCAACATCGGCTTCTTCTGTAAGTCGATCGCAGGCCCACTTAGCGAAGCGTTGTTCAAGCGTATACACAACCATATTCGTTCAGCGGAAGGATACAACTAATTATCTGTCAAATCAGACATGAGCTAAGTGTTACCATTCACGAAATAAACACTAGTTGAAAAAAAAACACGTTAGATTGCGCACCCTATATAATGAATCAGATTTTGCGGTTAGAGGTCATAACTAGGGATGCAACCGATAACGAGGCAATTTTATGACTCCAAGGGAAGTGTACGATATCTCACCGGGTAGAGTAATTGGCTTTATTCGCAGCCTCAATCTACATCAGTGAACACTTGGGCTGCACAAAAGATCCTTTGGTTCGCGGTGCTTATGGCCTCATATAATAACAACCGATACCGGTTTCGATATATCGGCGATACTTCTGATTTGCCGATATATCGATATCGGCGATATTTTGCTGCCAATACGACGATACTTCGTACATTTCTTTAGAGCTGTTTTGAACAATTTGCAACGTTTTTTTTTTTTTTTTGCATAACAACTAAAGCAGCCAATAGACGACAACATCATGCACGCGCAATCATACGACTGAGCTGTCGGCACCCGCCACATATTTTGTTAAAAAAAATATTTTTTTTTTGTTAATTTCAGAATGAATTCAAATATCAATTTAAATATTAATAATCTCTTACACAGTAATTTTGTAAAATAAAAGAATTACTCTACTTGAGTTTTGTTAATTTTAACTTGAGTTCAATTTCATTATCGGTATCGGCGGTATTTCTTTTTGAGTTCGGTATCGCATCGACAAAACGGCGTATTGGTACATCCCTAGTCATAACCATATGCCCAGGAGTTGTCACTGGCGATGGTTCTTTTAAGTCATTCTGGATAGCCGTCTTTTTTTCTCTTTTATAATTTGGACCAGCACTCGGTGGATGACCTCTACGTATACAATGCTTGGCGCCAGAAAGGATACTATTGAGAGGGTGTTTATTTCTATAAATTTGATTTGGAAATTGCATACGAGAATTGTATCAAAGCAATGGCAGTACACATTAATGATGTCTTTCTGAATTCAAAACAAATTTTCCAACAATTTCTGATATTTTTAATTCAATTTTTAATTAAAAAAACAAAAAAAAATTATATGAAAAAAATTGTTCATATCAAATAAAATAATTAATTTCTTGAAGAAGTCACACAAAGGAGTGACGAAATATTGAAATTAAAATAAAGAAACCTTAAGCTTAAAAATATCAGAATATAACAATAATTAAAAAAAGGTCAAGAAACCAGAAGAATTTAATAATTCTCTAAAAAATATTAGTAATTGATTTTGTAAATTTAAACTTACCTACTCAATCATAAACATTTTGATTTGTAAAATTGCTTAAAGTTAAAAATCTTGGTAAAATTCACGGAAATTTTTAAACCTCGAAATTACAACCACTCAACTTGTTCTACTAAAAGATATTCAGCAAATTAAACCTAGACACAGCACGAAGTATTTCCAAACCTTTTGAAATTTCTACCAAAATAAATATTAATTCAAATAAATATTAATCACAATGAAATGTTTTTAAAATTTTTAGTCAAATGAATAGCTGTATTGATTCAAGTTAAAAAGATTCTAATATAAAGTAAATTGACTTTTAAAGTTTAGCAAATAATAACAAAAATCAAGTGTTTTTATGTGTACATTTCTATTTGTTTATATAAAACTTCTTAAATATAATATTCTATTATTTAATTCAAAATTATGGGTGAATGGATGTTGCAATTGCACTACAACAAAAAACTTTCCTTGATTTAAAGAATCAAAATAAATTCTGTATATTCTCGTCTTTCTTCATCTGTCTTGTCAACACTCCTTCTTTCTAGGTCCATTGCAATGCTCTCTATATATAGAGATTATCAAAAAAAATAAATGAAAATTGAAAAAAAAAATAGTGACGTTGCCAAGACCTTGTAATTTATATTATTTAAAGATCGTTATCGTTTACTTCCCTTCCCACGTGTATGTGCATTAGAAATCTTTAAAATAATAGATGCAAAGCTACTCCTAAGCCAAAAAGTGGCTATGCCGTCTACAATCATATCAGCGCAATATTAAACAAACACGCTAAATACATATTGGCCAGCAGTTAATTTCGATTGTTATCACTTGAATATTATTCTAAATAAAGTTATTCCTATGATATTTATTTAATTGCTTCATTAGATATAAAAGAAAATATAGCAAACAATACAGCAAAAATAATGTTTGAACAAGCAAAGAAAACCATTTTAAGAAACAGAATTGTTTAGCAAATCGCAATAATAAAATTCAAACAGAATTTTAAACAATTATTTGAACAGCAGCGGCTGTTTCCTTTTACCAGCAACTTCGGCTGTTATATAAACTCCCAACATTGATTCAAAATGTTATCAGTTGCAATTCACCGCAATCAAATCAAGTTATTCTTCGAAAATGTTCAAGTTGAAGAACTGTTTTAAAGTATTTGTAGTCTGTCATTTGCTACTCCTGCAAATAGGACTGGGTGTGTCCGAACATCATACTCGTATTATAGGTGGTACTCCTACCACAATTGATGATGCACCCTATATGCTGCAGATTCGTTTAAACGGGTCGCTTCATTGCGGTGCCACCCTAGTTTCAGCTGATTATGCTATCAGTGCAGCACATTGTTTCAAAGAAATACCAGCTGAACGCTTTCGTGTAGTTGGTGGGGCTACAACAGTCATGGAAAACGGTATCAGTTCAAGGATTAGCAAACTATTTATGCCCAGAGATTACAACACGGATACAATTGATTCAGATATAGCTATACTGAAGCTGGCTAAGCCAATGGTAGGAGCATCAGTTCGGCCAGCACCTAAATGCACAAAGTCGCCTCAGAGCGGAAATGCAGCACAAGTGTTTGGTTGGGGACTAATAGCTGAAGATAATAATAATAATAATTTGCCAACTACTCTCCAGACCGTTGATATATCTGTGATTGATAAGGATTTATGTCAGCAGATGTATCGCCATAGGTTGACTGATTCAATGTTTTGTGCTGCTGCACCCGGAAAAGATGCCTGCGCAGGTGATTCTGGTGGTCCATTAATGATTGATGGCGAACATTGCGGTGTCGTATCGTGGGGAATTGGATGTGGCCGGTCAAACTTCCCAGGAGTCTACACAAGCATTCCATATATGATGCCATTTGTTAGAGCTGTTATGCCATATTAAAACTATTGCTAACTGTTTGCATTGAATAAATGTACTTAAAGTCGAAAACTAATAAAAAATTTGAGAAATATTTTTGTGATATTTTATTTTAATTAGGGTTAAAGTATATGAAGAATTGCTTAAGTGTTGAAACCGATGGTTCAGTGAAGAAAAAGACTAGAATATAGAACAACTGACACTATCATGTACTAAAAGCAGAGTAACAGCACACACCTTCGTCGGCCCTGTAGCAAAAATTAGCCGGCGAAGTAAAATAAAGGTTGAAATAGCTACAAAAAAAAACAAAAAAAAAAAGAAAAACAAAAAAAAAACTATCTTCTCATCTTTCCTAATCTGTCCCCTCCATACTATCCCCTCGTTTTCAGTTCCGGCAATGCATTGCATATATAGGGGTCATCCCCTGAGTGCTGGTCCTACTCCTAAAAAAAAAAAAAAAAAAAAAACCATCTCAAAACAATAAAAACAAAATTAAAAGAAAAACGAAATTATACAATTTATATGAGAATTACAATAATAATAACAATAACAATAATAGTAATGTTAATGTACCAAAAATTTCAGTGCTGAACTAAAACTTGAGTAATAAAAAAAATATATAAAAAAAAAAAATAAAATAAAAAGTCCGCATAATTAAACACCCCTGTATTCGTTAGGATTTCAATAAACACTAACTTTTAGCCGACTATGAAATTCTGTTGCTACACTTGTTGTACTCTTTTAATATTTTTTTCTAAAGTCATTGGCACGCAACGAATTCCTTTAACTTGAATTACTTTAACTACAACATTCTCTCCCCCTCCAAGTTTAACTTTATTCTGCTCCAATATACGAGTAATTTACATAAATAGCAACTTTTCTATATTAAATACTAAACAGTTTCAAGCATTTTATTTCCAAGTTATTTCTATTAAAATAAGTTTTCCTTTTTAAATGAATGAATAGATATGAATGGAATATCAGCAGCAACAATAAGCCGAGTAATATTTGAAATAAAAAGTTTAATGAATTTGAAGGAAAAAAAACTGCAAACAAGAAAAAAAGAAATAAATTAAAAAAAAACAAAGGCTGTATACGTTACAAAGCAGCCTTGTAAACTGCTGTTTTCTTACGATATGAAAAAAAAAAATGAATGCAAAGTAAAAGGTTGTGCATAAAATTACAACACAGACTGTGGAAGTTGCACTAGGCAACATTTGCAACAGGTTTTATGTTGTCTATAAAAGTAGACGAAGCAGACGTCAGCTGAACCTATTCACTATGCAGATACTTGATTCAAATACTTGGCTTTTAATGAAATATTTTACTCTATTATTAAAATTCTTTACAATAAGCAATTTGTAATTTCTAAGTCTTTTCTGTCACGTTCATCTTGAGGAAGTCCAAATTCGAATATTCACACGACTTTTTTTCGATTTTTCTAGTTACAACACTTTAACTTGGCAGTAGTTTCCAGTATTTTAGTGCTAAACGTGTGTTAATCACTTGAAGTCTTGATCAGCACCAACAATCTTTTAATGGCCGTAAATTTTTCAAAAAAAAAAGTTATAATAAATAAATAAAAAAATTAATAAACAAAAAAATTAATAAATAAAAAAATTCATAAATAAAAAAATTAATAAATAAAAAAATTAATAAATAAAAAAATAAATAAATATATAATATAAACACATGCGTTACAAACTTGTTTATTCTGTACGTTGTTGTACTCCACCACGTATGATTATTATTAATTTAGCACTTTGAATTAAATATAAATCATACGCCTCTTGATTCTCAACAACCCTTTTTAGGCTTTTCGCTTACTATTTTGTATTCGTTACTCAACTTGTATTTGCTTTTCTTTTTTTTATATAAATTTTTGTATTTTAAATTTAAAATTCCAAAATTGTCTCTCTGTATTGTACAGTAATCACTGTTGCATGAAGCAAACTCTGCAACACACAACACAACAAACTGACAGACAGACAGACAGACGACACACAGTTAATTGTATTTTCTACTTAGCCGTGTACAACGTTTCATCTTCAGTTGTTTTTTTTTTGTTTTTCTCTTATTTTATTTTTCATCTTGCTTTACCACATTGGCAACAAAATAAACGTTGCACGTTCTATTATAACGATAAATGAATTTGTATGCTGCATTTGGTGCATGGTTGCTTAAGACCTGTTGCTTCCTATATTTCACACACCGACTTACACATACACACATGTATATGTGTGGTATGCCAGCAAACACACGCAATTGCTATACGATTATAAATGACTTACAATGAAAGTATTTATAAAATAATATAAATAGTATTTTTTAATCAAAAGCGGACTTTGTTCTCAAATCGGGAAATGTATGTAGCGCAAAATTTTTTTGTCACACATACAACGCAAATGATTCCTCAAACCTTTCATATGATGTTTGTTGGGATTGTACGATTTGTAGTGTTTTCTTTGCAAAATTTTCTATGTATGAGTGTAGTAATTGATGTTAAATTAAGTTGAAAATAAAAATAGAAACTCTTTGAGATAACATCAACTCTACTAAATACTATTAAACAATTACCGGATAAACAATTTGAAGTTTTAGAAATATAAGTTGCACGGAAATGTACGAAATTAATAGAAAAATAATTTGTTTAAGGAAAAAAAAATTACACAAATGATTAGTTCGTGCTAAAAAATTTATAATATAAATACAAGAAAAATTACTTAAACTTAGATTTTAAATCGCTACTGTTCTTGTCTTAAAGTTACTTATCAAAAACAATTGAAATATGTAAAATCTGCTTTAATAGGAAATGTAGAATTTCGCACAGAATGTGTGTTATAAGAGGTCTGCTAAAAAATAATTTAAATTTTCACTTGTCTAAATAATATAAAAATATTTCTAAATTCATTAATTTCTATATTGTGTCCTTTAAAGTAGTCTCCGTCATATATAATACACTAACACTAATACAATTCAGCTGAGATTGAGGAAGTTTTAAATCCAGAAAGACATGATAAATATACCAAGGCACAAAGGAAAGTCAATATCAATTTTATTTGTCCAACTTACCCAGCAGAGCAGAACAGATGTTTTTGAAGGCCGCTACACCCTCATCATAAGTACTCATGTGAACGTTTGTTTGCCACTACTTATTAAGTGGCCTACTTGAATGTAATAACACTTTTTTATTTAAACAAATTTTATTAGTAAATTCCATACGTGCATAATATTAAAGCGATGGTAGCACACTTTTAATTCCCGTGTTACACTTATGCTCCAACATTTACTCCAATCTTCGAAGCAGTTCTGATATAAATTTTTTGATATTTCTTTGAGCAGTCTCGGCGTTTTTTGTCTTGAATCGTAGCAAAACGTGCTAATTTGGCAAAATTTATTTTATATAATTAATATTTTTAAAGAAGTTGCCATCGGTAATCGGAATATGTGACTCATTATGGCGGTACTAGAAAACAATCTTTACCAATCAAGTGCCCTGCGTTTCATTGAAAATTTGTATTTTATAATTTTCATTTTTTGAATCTAAAAACTAATTCAACGTTATAGAAAAAGCCATATCAGTAGCGACATAATTCGTGTGTATTTTACTTTTGGAAAACCCAGTTTTTAAAATCAACAATCACTAATAGCGTCCATCGACGTATTTTTTAATATCATGATTTTTTGAACAAAAATCTACATTATGTTTTAATATAAAAAACTAATAATAAACTTTATTAATTCCAATTTTTCGCACTGTTGGTAGCGAAATAATGCGGTTAATAAAAGTTTGTTATTAGTTTTTTTATACATAAAAAAAAAACTGGATCTTTGCTAAAAAAAAATAATTTTAATTCCTTGGCTAATGCTGGTTGCTGAATTGCCGCTTTTCCCATAAAACTAAGAAATTAATTTAATAAAATAAATTAACTGGCTGTTTTTGTAAAATGAATAAAAATTTTCGTTTGGGTATTTATATTAAAGCAACAATAAAAAAAAAACTCAAATTTGTTTTGTTTAAAAATTTTCATTCGTTTTACAAAAAACAGACAGTAAATTGCTTTAAATTAACCAAGAAACTAGACTTTAAGGAAAAACTAATAAAATATTGATATAAAATTAGAACTGTTTTAAAATTCCCGCACTCACACAGTTGCGAGCATAAACATTTAGAAAATATGGCAGAAAAAAAATGGATTATTTTTTTCATAAAATAGCAAACACTCTTTAAATATTCATAAACACTTCCAGATAAACACTTGCCTGTGAACAGCAAGTATCACTTGTATATTTAGTTGCTGACACACTTAAATGCTCGTTAAATACGCTACAATGTTTGTTGCAGTGCCTGTGTCTGTGCTCCTTGTATTTAAATTTAAATTTTAGCACCAACACACACTCACATTGATATCTTTGTTGTATGTGCTCGCTCGTACCAAACAATATGAATTTTTATCATAACAATTCACTTGTTATACATATTTTTTACACCCTTTTTTTTCTTTTAGTGTCTCATATATAAATATTTATACACCATATTTAGTTTAAATAGTGTTTACGTGTGTGTTTGAGTTTAAGTGTGATTTTAGTAGTCTAAACATGAACATGCAGCAACAGCATTATCTTGAGATTTTTGTGTTAAAAGTGCTAAAATCCTAAAATACCTTTAAATAAGAAAAAAAAACAAAAATAGCATATAACAGGTATAAAAATAAAGCACTTACACTGACAAATTCTTTCTCTTGCCTTTGTTAATAGAAAAAAAAAGTTTGCATACAATAGGGCGTCATATGTAAACACAGGCATTTGCACGTATGCTTAAACTTGCAGTCTCCTTGTACTTTTAAAGCTTCATGTATGACGGCTAGTACTTTAGTTTGCTTTTAGACTGACTACCTAAAGTACACATGCAATTAAATGTTAAGCTCTCCGTGCAAGATATTTCTGTACCGAACAAATATGCATGTGTGACTGCGCGCGTTTGTGTGACTCACTTTACACTGCGACGCAATTGAATAGTAACCGGGTAAAATACATTTTATGTTTTAAATATTAATAAATTCGAAGTTAATCAACTTCAATAGCTGCGTTTATTTAAGTCTTGATTGAATAAAAATGAAACCAAAAGTTTAATGAAATTAAGTCTGCTTCATGTTGCCGTGTCTATTTTATGCTTAGTTACAATAAATTCGTGCTTGTGAGTAGGTGTGTTCGTTCCCATGTACATACATGCGTATGTAGGTCGATATCATCATTGTTGTCATCTTTTTATATTTTATTGCATGAGTTAAAACACTTGCATACACATACACATGCTTCGTCTGTACATGCATATAATTCAAAATAACGATACACCACTAGACGACGCTTTTGTGTGTGACAATAAGCAACTTCAGCAAGTTTACTTTAATCACGACGAGCACATGCATGCATACATACATACATACATACACACTCACTCCTCACCTACATACTTATGTTGCTGGTAAGAGAAACAAAAGCAAACAACTAACGGATTACTCTTGTACTGGCACGACCGGCTCTTTTTTCATACTCAAGAAATAGTACACACACACGTACACAGCAGCTCATGCACATGAGTATGTGACTGTTTCTTAAATGCTGTGTGCTGTCTTTTCGCTCTTTAATTTAAACATGCAAATGCAGTAGTTTGCATGTGAATATTTTTGTGCAAGCAAATTGTTCAAAAAAAGAAAAAAAAAATTGAAAAAAAAGGCGCCAGTTCCTTAAGCCCTAATAAATACAAGGCAGTAGTAGAATGTAGGAACTTAACAAGAGCAAAACTTTTAAGTGAAATTGCAGGGGATGTGTGTATGAGTGTTCTTCCTGTTTTAACAATAAGTAAACAACCAAATTTTAGTTCATATTCAAATTAATAGTTTGGTTAACAATATATTTTTTATACATATTTATTTATTTTTAGCAGTTTAAAGACGAAACATTTAATTTAATTTTAATGACTTGAATACAAAAATCTTTACACTTCATTATCTATTATTTTTAGCAATTTTTTTCCCGACTGGTATCAAGTATAAAAAAGAATGGAAATAAATTTAAAGTTAAACTAAATAAAATTTATGGAAACTTTCGTATACGAAAATAAAATGACGCCATTTACTCCCTATACAATCTGCTATACGCTGTGAGAGTGGGTGTGGAAAAGCAAATTTTCATGTTGTGGGATTTTCCTTCAAACTTGTTGCTTCATCGCCTGTTCTATACTCGTAAACGAATAAAAAAAAGTTCAAACCATAAATTACATGAAATATATCTTCGTGGAAATAAAGTATTAGAACAGTATTAAATCAAGTTTAATCTGGTAAATTGGATAAGTAAAACAAACTCTAGAACCTAATTAATGCCGAACAGAACTTCTTTTAATTTTTTTAATTAAGTATTTTATTATATTTTGGAGTAAATCTGCAATAGTTTTAAAAGTTGGGGATATTCTTCTCAAGAAACTAGAATTAAAACCCAATACCTTTTCATAGCAGAAGATAAGAGCGAGGGTGTTGTTGTCTGATCTTGGTAACACCTGACTATGAATCGGAGGGCTTAAACTTTGACTCAGTCATGAATGAATTGTATCGATCTGTCGTGATCAGCATTAGTGCATGGTTGTTTTAGTTGTTGTCAGCCTGTTTCAGTGATAAAGGCGTAGCAATGGCCACTTAATATAATTGGCAGCGACTGACTCTAGCATGTACTGAAGAGCAGAGGAACAGCACCCTACTTCGTCGGTCCTGTAGCAAAACATTTGCCGACGAAGATTGAAATAGCTACAAAAAAAATTCTCTACTCATCTTTCTCAATCTGTCATTTAATACAATCGCCTTTTTTCCAGTTCCGACACAGTGCACTGCGTATGTAGGGATCATCCCCTGAGTGCTGGGTAAGCCCCAGCACTCAGGGGATGATTACGGCATTCGATATCGATGGAAATTTGTATTTAAATTGTATGGAAATTTCGTTCGATATCGAATACGGCAATTTGGCCCCTGGATCGAGTGAAAAATAAGTACCTTTTTCAATAAAATTTAAATATTTATATTAAAACTTAACAAAAAGAAAAAAATTGGCTAAAATAAAATGGACCATGTATTCAGATAATAGACCTTAAAGAAAATAATCAAACGGCAACTCCAAAATTTAATATGTGTTCGAATCAGTTAATATAGATAAAATTCTCGTATTCTATTTCATAATGAAATTTGTATTAAAATTGCTTATCACCTAATAAGCGGTGATAAGCAAAAATACAAACGAGTACTGATGATGAAAGTGTAGCAGCTTTCAAAAACAGCTGTTCTCATCTGCTGAAGTTGACTAAATAAATTGATATTTATGTATGAATTTCTATTTTATTAGTGAACTTTCTTTATGCAAATGGTATTTTTCAACAGGCTCGGCTCTTAAGTTCAAATCTGCCAAACTGCAAATTATTTTTCATTTTTATTTAATAAATGAATTTGTTTAAATTTTATATATTTTTAAGAGTGGAATATTTGGAATACTTTTCATAGTCATTAAACCAGTAAAATGGATCTGTACTAATTTTGAGGCCGCTACATGATATAATGATGGTTGATATTTAATTTCCATTGTGCTTTGGAAAGGCAATTGGTATAACCCGATTTTTTACATAATTTTTTATTTGTTTTTTAAATTATAATAGTTTCTTTAACATCATATAAAGGGTGTTTTTATAAGAGCTTGCTGATTTGAAATTTAAATAAAACACATGCCAAATTATGAAATGGCCAAACAATTTTTTTTATTTGGTAGATAATTTCTTGTCATTTAACATTTAAATATAATTTCGGGCATATGGCCACCACGACTATTTTGCACAAAGGTCATTCTGGAGGTCCAATTTTCGACCACCTTTTCAAGCATTTGAGGGCGTATTTCAGCAATGACACGTTGAATACTGCTTTCCAAAGCGTCAATCGTTGCTCCACGTAAACCAATGATTTCAGGTATCCCCACGAAAAATAATCGAGTGGCGTCAAATCACACGAACGCGGAGGCCAATTCACCGATCCATTTCTCGAAATAATGTTGTCGTTGAAATGTTCTTTCAATAAGTCCATTGTTTCGCCCGCAGTATGACAAGTGGCACCATCCTGTTGAAACCACATTTCGTTTACATCGATATCTTGAGGTTTTGGCACCAAAAATTCATTGATCATGATTCTGTATCGATTTCCATTCACGGTAACGCGTCGTCCTTCCTCATTTTTAAAGAAATAAGGACCGATGATTCCACCAGACCATAGACCGCACCAAACAGTACATTTATCGGGATGCATTGTTAATTCTTGAACGGCGTGTGGATTATCTTTGCACCAAATACGGCAATTTTGCTTGTTGACATATCCATTCAACCAAAAATGCGCCTCATCACTGAAGAGAATTTTGCGGTAAAAAAGCGGATAAACATTATTAATTGAAAACTGTTTTTGAAAATAAATTTCCACGATTTGGAAGCGTTGTTCTGGAGTTAACCTGTTCATGATGATTTGCCGAACAATACTGAGTAGAGACGTCACTTTAAACTGTCAAAACAGCTGTCAGACAACAGAGTGATTCATATAAAAAAATCTTCATAAAAAATCACCCTTTATATTCGACCATTATTTTTTATTAATACTAATAAGTGGCGAAATATTGGAATAAAACAGTTTAAAAAAATAATAAAAATAAATAATAAAAAAAAAAAATAAAAAAATTTCGACTCATTTTTATTGACCTTATCAGTTTATTGTAATATTAATCAAGCTTGTGGTCGTTTTTTATAAAATTTTATTTCGTCTAATTTTTATTCAATATTTCGTTAAGAGCTTGTTAACATCTTCAGGAAATAAAAATGATTAAATTAATTAATTTTTATTTCCTGAAGATGTTAACAACCGTAAGTGTTGTTAATAAATTTAAAAATAAACTCTTCAAGCACATAACGAAACTACTGGTATGCGGGAAATGTTGAACTTCTGTTTCAAAAGAAGACTTGATTCTTGTTGTTGATGTGCCATTTTAAAGCTTCTTTTGTTATATAAAACTGCCCTTCCGTAAAATCCTTAAAGTGGGAATAACGCTTTAAAGCATTTCTTCTGTGATTAATGAGAAATAAAGAAATATGAAAAAAACTCAATTATTAACGTTTTTGTGTTGTAAGATTAACTTCTTTACAAAATCTAGTAAAATTTTAATTTTGTGTAAATAATAATAATTTATTTAAATAGATTTTCAGAGCTTTTGTTCCATATTTAAAAAAAACTGTTGTCTTGCTTTTAATTACAATTCATACACACGTCTGTTAATTAATTTCTTATTTGCCCAACAATGTGTTTGCTTTAGGTTTTATTTTCTAAAATATTTTATATTTTAATGAACTGGAATTCTTTATGAGTTGCCTTTGCCTAAGCGTGTTAGACAAACATTAAAACCACAAAATACCTTTAAAAATACTCGTATACACACAAGGTTTTGCTTCATCTGTTTGCTGCCGTAAAGGTTGTTTTAACATCGTCAGAATTTTCGGTATCATTTTAACCGATTCACTGTTGCTAATCTTTTCTTTTTTTTCATATATTCTCTTTATAACTTTAATGCTGGCAGATTAAGCTTAAATATCGTTTTTACATACAAAATTTTCTTTTGTATGATATTAACAGTATACGCAAAAAAAAAAAAACCTTTAAATCCTCTTTTGTGAAGGGTGTTAACAAAGTGTTAATTTAACATTATCAAACAAACGAACCAACAACCGGGAAAAAAAGTTGGCAAACAAAAATACTTAATAAAAACAAAAACCAAAAAAAAAAAAAAAAAAATCTGAGCAAAATCGCCAAATTGTAAAAAATTATAAAAAAAGAGAAAATAAAAAACAAACGTGTCGGTTTTTGCTGTCGCTGTTGTTTTCTCCCTGGCGTGTGTGTGTGTGTGTAACAGCTAAACCAAATGAATGTCTGTCGGGTTGCCGGTTTGGTTGCCTGTTGTCGGTTATTTTAGACTCTAAAAAGATGTATGTTGCTGTTGTTAAAAGGAAACAAATAAAAGCAACAGCTTTGCCAGCAGTTGTTGGAGATGAGTAGCAAAATAGCAAAAATTGCTAATTAAAAATTTATATAAAGTTTGCTGTAATAGCATTTTTAATTAATGCTTTACTCCGCTCTTACTTTTCACAACACCACCACGCTTACCTAAACTCCTGTTGTACGTTATTCTCTTTTAGAAATTAAAAACACAACAACAAAAAATTGCTGTGTACTACGGTGATTATAATATTAACACCACTGCCGCCACGAACAACCGTTTGCAATGGAAGCTGGAAGCATTATCTTAATCATTTTTTTATGTTCTCTGCCAGCAGCAATAACTAACCCTTGCTTTTTTAATGTTTCATTTCTGTGCTTAGCACCGTTATTTTATTATTGGCATAGGAAGAAAATATAAATAAATAAAAACAATGGGAAGCAAAATAAACGTAAGAAAAATAAATGTTTTTAAGAATTTCGCCATAAAAAATATGAAATCAAGCTTAAATCTATTTTCTGCAGCCTAAAATTAGACAATGGATTTTTTCATATCCTCTTGCGAAAGGTGAAATACCTAAATTGTCGTGTTAATAATTGTATAGTATGCAAAAATAAATAAAAAACGAAATACATTCAATATTTCTAGAAAAATATTCAAATATTTTGTGTATTTTTCTTTAAATTTTCTTTCTTTGCAATTTGCAGAAATTGCAGTACGGACTGCTTATTAAAAATAATTTTTAAATTAAATTTATAAGTAATTGTGCGGCAGAAGTTTACCGAGTGATATCATAGGACAGGCAGTAAATGTTTTAATTAAGAAACAAAACTAAAGCATAACTAAAGGAGCACCAAATAAATATCCTTTGTTTCTTTTGTAACCAAATTTTTTAAAGAGCAACCAAAACAAAAACTTTACGAAGTAAACAATATCTAAAAAATATGTTTGCTATTCATTATTTGTCACACACTGTAAGAAGTAAATTTGTAATCGCATATGATATAGCGATACAAACAAAAATTCTCAAATATTTATATTAAAACCATCTATGAAAATTAATCATAGAAAATATGAAAATTTCACTTGCTAAAGCAATTTTTAATGAACACCGTTATTTTCTTAAGCCATTAACATTATTAACACACGTAAAAATAAATAGAATTTTTAATTAGATCGTAATAAGTATTTGGGATGTTAGAGGCCAAACGAACAGCGTTTTAACACTAGAAGCGCCGGAACTTACAACCCCCCTAGAACCGCCACTGTGCCAAAATTGTCCCATTGTGTATATTACAAAGTTCTTTGAAATATGATATGAAACTTGTGATTAAAAATTTTTTTGAATTAAATTTTTATTCGTAAAAAACAGAAACACAACAATTTATGAATTCAATGTCTGATAAAAAATTAAAAGATTAATTATAAAAGAATATAATTAAATACTTAATATCTAATTTTTTGAATTTGAAAAGCAAGTATTGCATAAATAATATTCATGGCTCGTACACTTACTGCACACTGTTTTTTTTTTGCACTGATGGCACTTCACAAATGATTTGTTATTTGTGCAGTTTGATTTGACCTGACATCTTGAACGTTTTTCCTGCCTTTCTGGTATGTATTCTGGGATATCTGAAGGTATTGATTTTTTTCTACTATTCATATTTTTAGATCCTAATTCTTCACCCAGTTGCAATAGAAAATCTCTGCGTTTAATTTTGTTATTGCTGATAAGTTTAAATATTGTCCATGAGTTTATGGCTGCTAGATCTAACATATTATAAAATGTGTGAACGGGCCAACGTCTAGATGGTGCCTTTACTGTGTACTTACGGCTCATTGAGTCCACGACATCTACTCCGTATTTCGTGCTATTGTAGAATAACACTGTCTCTGGTTTTTTCTTTGGCGTAGAGCTTATTGTTACATCTGGATGCATAGTGCTGAGAATCAGCACATTTTTGTTGGATTTAGCCTGATAAACTGACAAAGAGCTGGCGTTTGTTCTTAAAACAGTCGTGCTGTATAGCCTCACTTTTGCCGTCTTTACGGCAATGGGTATTTCTCTTCGAGCTCTATTAATCGTGCCCACGATACTAGTGTTTTTGGACTTTAAATATTCCGCTAGCAAAAGTGAAGTAAAAAAGTTGTCACAAGTAACATTTCTGCCTTTATTGATATAAGGATCCATTAATTTCTTCACTACCCAATCTCCCAAACGCTCCTCATTTGGTCTATTGTCATCCCTGCCAAGATAAGGAAAAGCATTTATTACATAGTTTTCATCGCTGTCAACCGCCATCCAAAACTTTTGACCATATTTATCAGGTTTTGAGCTCATAAATTGAGTAAATCGACAGCGACACTTAGAGGGAAAGAGTTGTTCGTCAATTGTTATATATGGGCCGGGCACGTAACACGCTTGTGAGTTTGCAATAAATTCATACCAAATTTCGGAGATCATACCAAACTTATCTTTATTCAGTCTTTGTCGTCTAGTTGTCTTGTGATCAAATCTCAGAAACTTCATTATCTCTCGAAATCGATTTCGGGACATAATTGCCTTTATAATTGGATTACCCCATTTTGTTGACCATAATGAGTCCATATCTAATTTACTTGCACCAATTGCTCCTCGAATGTACAGTATACCAATAAAGCCCTCCAATTCCTCCAGAGTTATATGCCAGCTTTCATCTTGTAATTCGCGTTGACCCTCTTCCGTTGTACATTCTAATATATGTTGCAACATTCTTTTTGTAAATATTAGTTTCCAAGCACTTTCACAAGTTTCATCTACGTTACGCATCGCATACGAGGTTGGTCCACTGCGGTCCCTAAAAACGTTTTGGCACCCATGCCTGCCAGCTTTATTGTTGCTGTTCCATCGGGCGAAAAAATAGCTTTATTTGAATCTGATATTTCTGTACGTGTATGCGTCAAAGTTGTAGGTAATCGCATAGTTGCAGACGACCGCCCGCGAGGTGCTCGAATACCTGCGGTACGTCCTCTTCTGCGACCCTTACTTTGATCTTGTGCCTCATTTATAGTGCTGGTAAAGCTTGTTTCATCTGAAATAAATCCAAATTAGAATATTTAGTATTGAAGTTATAACAACAATATAGAAGAAAAGCACAATATATTACTTCAAAATTAAAAATAATATCGCAGGTTACCTTGTTGTACTTCTATTTGAATAGCATTGTCAATTTCGTCAGAAGAAGAACTGGAACTAGTCTCCAATGCATAATCATCGTCTGAGTATTCCAAAGGCTCGCCATCTGACTCATCCTCCAAAATATCATTCAAACAAGACACAATTTCTTGCGCGTTCAATATTTTCTTACTTTGAGCAGACATATGTATGTTACGCTGAACAACGTGAAACTAACTGACAAAAATTTTGCTATAAAAAAGACAAACACGAAATTACAAAAAAAAAATAAAAAATGTTTTCTGTCATACATACCAACCAAGCGTTTGACTCTTTCACATAGAACAAAAAGAGAAGCACCGTTATTTTATTTCTGCATGTATGTATTTTAGTTTGCAAATACAAAAATTACGTACTTTTTTCTTAACTATAAAAAATACTGAGGGGACAAAAATGACCCAACGGCAGTTCTAGGTAAAACACACTTTTTTTTTAATATTTGCATGTGAAAAAATTTTATACATTTTCAGCTTAATATATACATAAAATTAATAAAAGTCAAAAAGTCTCATAAATGGAAATAAAAAAATAAAGAAGTTAATGGCCACACAACTCGTGTGTGGGACAAAAATGGCACGGTGGCGTTTCTAGTGTTAATATGCATTCTATAATGAACAATTAAATAATTTATGCCGTTTGGCTTGATACAAAATACAAACAATGTGAGTATTTAAGCATCAAATGCTTTGAATTTTATTTTCAGCAATATAATGAATATTTAATTAATTTTAAATCATTTAATATTTGCTTTTGTTCAAAATTTATTAAAGTGATGACAAGGACAAAAGGTGTTGAGGATGGAGATGCTAAAGAGTTTTTAATAGCATAATAAATATTTTATTTTGTATTTCTTTCCCCCGTAACTGTTGAGGGAATTAAAATTGAATTTGAATTAAAGAAAAATTTTATTTCTCTACTCGCTGTAGGTGCTGAACATTTTTTCCAGGTTTTAATTATTTGGGTCTATGCCCATAGGTGGGTGATCCTATCAGTGATTTAATAAATAAAATTTAAGTTCTTTGAATGCATATTTCTTTGCAGCATATGTCAATTATTTTTTTTTAGTTTTTTGTTCTAATTCCAAAATAGGTTGAATACATATTTGTAGTTCCTAAAAGTATACTTTGTTTTTAATTCATATAATGATAGTTAAAGCTGGGATTTTATTGGACATATAAACTGTTTTTCATTATAGCAACTAAAACTAAAGAGTGGACTTATTTATAATATTAATTGACGTTTTATACCATTGAAGTTGTCATAAACACACAAATATGGGAGTCATATAATAATTAGTATGGCATAGTTTTAGGATCAAATAGAAATGTTTTTCTTTATTCGAATTGTGGTTAGTGTGTGGTCTATTGGCTACTGCCACATTACAAAGAAGATTAAATTGTATTTTACTAGAAAGTTGTAAAAGCCAAAATCGTTACAAGTACTTTTATTCCTGACTTTAGCTAAAATTAGCTTTTACTGTCAGGTACAGTAAAGGCAAGTTGTAATAATGGCCCTTAAAATGTAATAAAAAATTAACTGTTGAATTTATAGAAATTAATTTTTATTTGCAGAATGCTCTATGGAAATTTTGTTTTAAAGTACATTTCATATCCAAATTATAATTTTTTTTTCTTTAATTAGTATGACAGCTACTGTAATAGAAATCTGCTACTTCCATTTCAGCTTAGTTTGTCTTAAAATGTGGCATTGTAAACACTCCTTAAATAATACTATTTAAATTACAACCTTTGCCTCAAATTCCTCAAAGTATGCTACAAAAAAAATTTTTCATTATTAAGCCAACTTGTGCTTGACATGCAAACAAATATTTTCTAAAACAACATTGTTTGCAATATTATATATATTTCTGTTTTTTTTTTTTTGTTTTCCTAAAAGACATAAATTAAATACTTAACAAGAAATTATATAATAGCAAGGCTAATCGACAAAAGAAAACAACGGGCATCTTACAGCAATGACAGCAGCAACGTCAAGTTAAAAAAAAACAACGTATGCCCAACCTTGAGAAGCGAAATAATTTTCTAACATTTTCGCTAATGATCAACCTTAAAATTAGTCTACAAATTACCCAAAATAAAAATATTTAAAGAAAAATTGAATTAAGACGTTTGAAAAACAGAGGCATATTAACGGGGCCACAAAAATCAAGTTTATGAGCAGACAACGGAAACTTTTAAATGACATCCATTAACACAACTATTAATCAAAACAAACAAAAAACGGAAAAAAATGAAACTAATGTACAGCATTTTAAATCCCCCATTTACCAACACTTTATCATTAGCCGTAATATAAATTGAAGTGGACTATTGCATACAAACACACACACACACACACACACACATATACATACATATAAACATGCATTATTAAATATATCCCAGTCAGCATTTTATGAAATTAATCATCATATTCGAGTCTTTTTCGACTCCTTCGCTTCATTAAAATCAGAGTTCCGAAATCTTCGCTCCAATTCGAGTAGAGAGTGAAATTCGCTCGAATTCGAGCGCGAGTAGTCCTGCGAGTGAAAAAAAATATCGAGTGTACTCTATTTTTCTATTCCACTCGAATAAGAGCGCATATGCTTTGCTCGATTTCTAGTGCGAGTAAAATACGCTAGAAATCGAGCAGATTATACTCTTGCCGAGTACTCTTTCAGTCTTTCTCATACAGTAGAAACTGTTTGTTTTTGCCGTTTTGTGTGTGTGTAGTAGCAAGTATAGTATTATTTCTTTCTTTATTGTTCATTATAATATAGAAAATATAAGGAAACTTTTAAAAATATAATAAAACTTTTTTTATAAAACCAACTACTTGCTCCGCACACGCGCACTGTGTGGGAAGACTGAAAGAGTACACAAAAACCACACGCACACGCAAGTCAGCAAAGACAAACAGTTTCTATTTTTCCACTCGATTTTACTCTTAAGAGTGAACTCTCACTCTATTTCGAAGATTTTTACTCCCACTTTTACTTTTTAAAAAGGAGCACTCGCGAGTACTCCCACCTAAAACAAACGAGTGAAGAGTGAACTTTTTGTAACACTCGTAATCTTCGAGTACTCTTCTTCGCGAGTATTTTTCACTCTCGAGTAAAATCGAGTAAATCTGAGCTCTGATTAAAATAAGCATTTATGCACTCGTTTTCGAGTCGAAAATGACTGTTCATTCGGGAGAAAATGGTACCTTAGCCGCGACTCTTCTAAAGGGGTCTTTAATGATACGCGCTTCTAATCAATTTCGACTCATTTTCGAGACAGTTTGTGGTAGTTATTACAACCAGCTACGAATCTTCTTCGAGTCATTTTTCAGTCATATTTCTGGTCATTTACGAGTCTTTTTCGAATCATATTATACGCGCATTTTTAATTGAATTTTTGCTGTATTGTTTTGTTTTTAATTTAGCTTACAAATAACATATAACAAAAAATAAAATAAAAAATTATAAAATTCAATTTGTAGTTCAAGTTGTTTTAATTCAGCCACACTGAGCCGCGATAGCTTCTTGAGTTTGCCTTTTGACAACTTTTCTCTATCATCATTATTCTCCTCATCCAACTCGTCGTCTTCACCATCTTCCTGAAACTTATTTGCTAAAATTTTCTGGTTTAATTTTCCTGCACCATCAATTGCATTTTTGTCTTTTTTCGGGGCTTTGGGCTTATTTTCTAATTTAAAATTTTCAAAAAATATATGGAACTGTCTATACGTGGGAGCCAAATCGGCAATGGTTATCTTCTACGGCATATATCTGTTAAGAAGCAGACAATTATGTTTTTTGAACTAGAAGATATGAAGTCGTTATTTACTCAATGGTGACGTCGTTTGCAGCTCCTGGCGATTTTTCTCGCGTTGTTTCATCACTTAAAGATTCATTTTCCTTTCCGTTTGTTTTTACTCCTTCATCTTTGTGGGTATTGTCATTTACATCGGATTTATTTTTAGATTCATCCTGAATATCTTCATTTTCACGTACATTCTTTTACGTCTTTTTAAGTTTTTTATTTAACTTCTTGTGCTGTTTTTTAGCTGGCATTACCTTTTTTTTGTTTCAAATTTTTATATGAATTCACTCAAAAATGTAATATGTACATTTTATATACAGGGTGGCTCAGAAAGACCGAAGTGGTGTGTATTCCTTATAACTTTTTATTTAAGACATATTTTTTTTTTTAATTTTTTGTTTTTTAAATACAGTAAATTTATAGGGAATATTTTTTGATTAGTTATTAAAAATGATATCCCGCAAGTGGTGGCCATTTTCTGTTTCGCACAAATGTGCTCTTTTCTACTCATTTTCCATGACCTTTCGCAAAACTTCCGGTGTTATGTTGTTTATTTCGTCTCGAATATTGGTTTTTAATTCCTCAATAGTCCTAGGCTTATTAACATAAACTTTCAATTTTAAATAACCCCAAAGGAAACAGTCTGGAGCGGTTAAATCCGGGGAACGCGGAGGCCAATTAAAATTGCTTCTACTCGAAACGACGGTATGCACGCTGAGTCAACACAATGGACCGTTGATTTGAAAAGTAAATTTCAACGATTTGGGCACGCTGTTCAGTTGTGTATTGCTCCATTATAAATTGTCCAAGTCTTCTTTACAAAATACTGAAAAGAAAAAAAAATAAATTATAATAAAAAAGTTATAAGGAATTCACACCACTTCGGTCTTTCTGAGCCACCCTGTATATATATCGTTTTTTGATCATCTAAGATACTCGAAAAAGACTGAGTTTGGTGAAACAATCTTCCACATGCTGACTGGGATATATTCGTTTAGTTGAAACCAAAGGCATACGAAAAACATATATATAAATAAAATAAAAATAAAAGCGACAAACATATTATATATACTTACAAATACACCACAACAACTTAAATGTCACTTACAGTACAGCTGTCATTATTTGTTCTAATTTGTGTGGGTATGATATTTAAAACCTCAGCAAAATAAGCCCAAAAGAAAATATTAAATACCCTCGTACAGAATGTCTGGGAAGAGAAGCAGAAATAGAATGACAAGCGGTTATTTCTTGTGTTTAGCAGAAAACACTTAAAACAAAACCAAAGACAACAAATTGTATATCACCCCAAACACATTACACAGGCCACGATACAAATAACAACAAAAAATAGTGGGTAAAAATAATGTGCAAATGATGTAGAAACAACACCAATATAAAGGTGTGCAAAAGTCAGGCAAACAATAAATAAATACATAGATGTTGATGGTAAAATGTTTCTTCGATGTGTATGTCTTTTACATGGCCAATTTTTCACATGATGCTCTTTGAAGGTTAAAAAGTTTACAACAACTAAGCAAATGTTGTAATGATAATAATGATAATGATAATCAAGATGGTAAAGAACACTGAACAGATAAGAAGTGTGATATTCAAGAAACATTATGATATGTACACACACACACACAGATGTACATATATATTGTTGCCTACTTTAAGGTAACCAAAAACGATAATGTTAATGTAAAGCAACATTAAGTCCGGTAGTGCCGGAAAAGTGCCAATAGATAAGTGGAAAGAGTAACAAGAAAAGAAAAGCTCTTGGGCAGGGCGTTTAATGGCTAAATGTAAGTGCTAACAGAAACTGAAACAGAAAAATTGTGAACAACCAGATGACTGAAGCAATTAACAAAACAAAGTTGTTAGTGTGTCGTACTGAAGTGACACATACTGTGAAATGACATGGCTAGCTGTCATATAAAAGCAACAGCAAAGAAAATATATTAAAAAAAAAAATAAAATAAATTGAAAACACCCCAAGAAATCCGTCCATTGAAAGAAGTTAAAATGGGTGAAACAATTAGCAGGTGTTTTTTTTTTTTTGTGAATATACAACTAAAGGTGGTCATAATATCCAACAGCTAAAGCAGCTGTTGCCTGTAGTCCATGGTACAAAGTGTAAAACAAAAAGAAAATCTCCCACTGCCAATGTATCAGAAATGTAAAATGTCACTAACAAATTGCCACAAAGTTATTATTGTTTTAATTGACCAGTACAATCTAGGAAAATTTCGCTATTTTATGTTAGATGAAAGAAACATGAAAATTAGTCTTGTCAATCGTATCGTATGCTTTTGTTTTTAGTATTAACTGCCTGTCCCATGTCGTCTTGCGATATCGTTTTGTCGCAAAATAACATTTTAAGCAAAAAGAAATTCAAAAATTTTCTTTCTATTTCCTGTATAATTATTCGACGGAAAGATGTCGAGCGACATCGTGGAGCAGGCACTAAATTAGTTACACTATGCAAGTGCAATAAAATCAAAATAAAAAATTTTTATTCCTTTTTAATTTAACAATATCTAATAATAATTTTATTTCACACGGTTAAAAATGTTGTGGGTGCTGTTGGCTGAAGTAGTAGAACACGAGACTATGAAACAGAGGGTCGTGAGTTCGAGCCCGCTCTGAGTCATGAAATATTGTGTTGAATTCTTCTGATCAGCATTAGTGCGTGGTTGTGTTAGTTGTTGCCAGCCTGTTTCAATGATGAAGGCATAGTCACTGATCACTGAACATAATTGGCAGCGACTGACACCATCATGTACTAAAAAGCTGAGTAACAGCACCCACCTTCGTCGGCCCTGTAGCAAAAATTAGCCGGCGAAGTAAAAGGTTGAAATAGCTACAAAAAAAACTGTCTATCTTCTCATCTTTCCTAATCTGTATCCTCAATACTATCCCCTAGTTTTCAGTTCCGGCGCAATGCATTGCATATATAGGGGTCATCCCCTGAGTGCTGGTCCTATTCCTAAAAAAAAAAAAAAAAAAAAAAAAAATAAAAAAATTTTTATAATTTTATTTGCATAACTTTCATTGTTAAAGCCAACTTGAATAGTACTCGTTGGCTGGAGTAGTTCACACGATACTATGGAGCCGATTATCTCGTGCTCTCAGTCATGAAGTTGTTGTCGGTCTGTTTTAGGAACGAAGGCATAGCAGTGATAACTGGTAGCGACAGACACTATCGCGTACTACAGAGCAGAACAACAGCGCTCTCCTTCGTCGGTCCTGTACCAAAAATTAGCTGGCGAAGTAAAAGTTTTAAAAGTTACAAAATACTCTCTATATTCTCATCTTTCTTCATTTCTCTTCTACTTCTGGCGCAAAGGACTGCATATGCAGGAGTCATCATTTTATATAATAACTTAAAACTGAACATGAAATAAAGAAACCAATTCATTGATTTGCGAATATCCGCAGTACAGACATCTAGAGTTAAAATTGCGCGTGAGTTTACCTATTGCGTTATTAACAAAATTAACGTTGACTAAAGTGTCCTGTTGTTGGTTTGAATAGTACTGGGGCAAGTGTGTATTGGGTGTTTTTTATTGAGGTATAGAACTTTAAGTTGGCATCACTTTTTTAACTGGCCGCCATTTTGTCAGCTGTCAATTAATATTTAGTTTGGTTTGCCATTTCATCATGAACAGGTTGACAAAAGAACAACGCTTGCAAATCGTGCAAATTTATTTCGAAAGTAATGGTTCAGTTCGCGAAGTTTACCGCAAGCTCCGTCCATTTTATGGTCGACATAATCGTCCATCAGAGCAATTAATTCGGTTAACCATGGATCGTTTTCGCACTACGTTTACTCTATGTGAGAGTGATTTGACACCATTGGATTATTTTCTTTGGGGATATGTGAAGTCGCTCGTCTACGCCAACAAACCAGAAACGTTAGGGGACTTGGAAGCCAACATTCGTGGCGCTATTGCCAACATACGGCCCCATATGCTCGAAAAAGTGGTTGAAAATTGGACCTGTAGAATTGGCTTTATTCGAGCCAGCCGCGGCGGCCACATGCCCGAAATCATATTTAAACATTAATGTCATAAAATTATCCTTCCAATAAAGCCAAATTGATGGACATTAAAACGATTTTCTTGTGTTTTATTTCAATTCGAAGTTCTATACCTTTAAAAAAAAACACCCTGTATAAGTCTTACTGATGGATGGCAAACCAATGGTTGTGGGTTCGATTTCCGCAGACTAGCAAATCGCTTCGCAGACTGTGTTTGTTATTTAAAAAAATCGCAATTCATTTTGTAGACCAATTTAAGACGTGGCATAATATTATTGCTTGGAAAGTAGATTTAAAATTTTTTTTTTATTGTTATAGAGTAAAACAATTGGGTTACTTAATGCTTTAAACACATTCACGACAGCAGACTACCGACTACACGACTACGTAAATGGAATACATGTGTTTATATAAGAAAAGTAGCACGGACAACAACCTGTCGTGTAGCCGTGAAAATAACCATTGCCATATATTTATGTAGTCGTATAGTTGGTAGTCTGCTGTCGTAAATGTGTTTAATGCATAACTATCAGTTGTTTGATTCAAAACTATTCCAAAATATTTTAACCTCTTTGGCCCAGTGGTATTATTACCCTTTGTTTTGCCGGCGAATTTAAGCTACAGTGCCGTCAAAGGAGTGTAATGTAATATAGTATTTAGTGCAGGATAGTGTCAATGGACGTCGGTACTGTTTTGCGGCCAAGGCTACGACTTTGTTATTAAAACAAGACAGCAAGAATTAACACAATCATGTCCTAAAGCAAATCAATACAATTCGATTGCATATTCATGACAAAAAAAATCAATTCTGATAACTTAGAAAAAGTCGTAGACCCAGTTATATACTGAATTTTCGAAAAAACAAAAAATGTTAATCTTGTCATATCAGTGATAGTAAAATCAACTTCTTAGTTAATTATTTATTTAATACAACTCTACATCCCTTTACCAACTTAACACAAAATTTTATTTCTTAAAATACCTTCTAAGCACTTGTGTTAAATCAGAAAGAATGAAGGAGAACAAAAAAATAATAAATAAAAAAACACATCAAGTGAAAATGTTTCACAAGCTGGAAATTAATTTCTCCAAGGAATCAAGCAGAAAACATTAAATGAGTAGCAAAACTCGTGAAGAAAATGTAAGAAATAAGAAAACCAAACAGGAAAAAAAATAATTTATAAAATGACAAACAAGTGGAAATTTTAAAGGTAACCTAGAAGTACACTATAGAAGAAAAAAAAAAAGGAAATGAAAAAAACACAACACACATTTATGAGTAGACTGACAATTAAGACACAGGCAACCGAACAGTCGTACCAACGTGCCAAATGACAAACAGGCAAAGTTCATCTGGCTTTAGAGCTTTTTATTGCCGCTTACACACAGCAACAACACACTGGAATAAATAAAAGCATATTGTGGTAATGTGGTAGTGTTTATCTGGCTGCATTATTACTCACTTGCCGTTGTACGATTACGTGATATTTTCCATAAAACACCCCAGCTGGAAATGTCAGTAGTGGAACTGTACAGACTTAATATTGATAAGGTCACCACTACTAGTGACTTATAATTCCCCAGACAATGCTATTTACTTTAGAAATCTACTACTGACATTGGGTACTAGTGATTCTCTAGTGCATTTTGTAATTCTAGTCTACACTTTTGGCACATTTCATAAACAGGTGCTCATAATGAAAATACGATTTGTTAAAAAATTAAAAAAATGAAAGGCATTAACTCTTAAAAGCCATTTTCTTTTTAAATGTTAAGAAAAAATAAGCCATTAATTCATTTCAGTCATCTGCCGCTGCCACAAAATATCTCATTACAATAAAATATAAAACTTAAGACACTTTATTGGCAATGTCTGCAAGCCGTCACCAAAATAGTAGACAAAAGTGGTGACTTGGGCACACTCGTCCCCGGTTTCCTTCAGGGACGTTAGTCCTGGCTCTTCTTTAATTTTCTTTAGTATGTATTTTTTTATATTTTGGTATACAAAAGCAACATAAAAATATAATATGTTTTGGTTAACTGTAAATACAATGTTAGTGTATTTACTCTTACCTAGGCCACCTGCAAACCCACACACACACCTTGTTCTTCCGCTTCAATGTCCTTTATACTAGATCATAGCATATTCTATTAGTAATTATAAGTATAGAATGCAGTCAACCACATTTTACATGCCGCAACATCAGTAGCAGCAGCCTCTAAGATTGCAAAATGTTTAACAGAACAGAAGATTATCATTATCATGATGTTAAAAGAATGACATTAAAAAAAAATAATAATAATAAAAGACGCAAAACGAAAATTGTGTAAGCAAATGCCGGGAAAAAATGTTGGTACATTTTTATTAACATTATACACGTAATAGCTTGGCTCGTTGCGTTGAGAAAAAATTATAGTAGAATTAGTCACCTTTCCTCCTCAGCCCCTCTCTCTCCCTCTCTCTCTTTCTCTCGCTCCAACACTTTAATAATATTTTGTCTAATACTAGTTCTATACGGTTATTAATTATATTGCTGCTCTTGTTATTTAATTTTGAATAATTCACTTTTTTAATTATAGCTTTGTTATAATTGTAATTAACGCAACTTGAAAGAAATATAAAAACATAACCTAAAAAATACACTTTCTGCGCCTTCAGGCTATGCAACAGATTTTGCAAAACTCTTTGTATTAAGTAGCAACACCATAATAGTACTTCTATGTTCTTGCTTTGCAGCCAATTTCAAAACATTTTGAAATAAAAATTAAAATAACAAATAGATAATAATAAATTTAGAAAATGTTGAAGCAAATTTTGTTATAAATATTTAAATATTACTGGCGAGAAAATAAATTTCATTCTAAAATATTATCGTTCTAATTTAAGTCGCTTAAATTGTTTTCAGCATCTGTACGAATTTCATAGTGTTGCTCACACACAAAATCATATTTAGTTACTCAAATCACATACTGCCTGTATGTCCTTCATTTAGATTTGTCAGTTATTTATCATTTCATTAATACAAGTGTACGTTTGTATTTAAAATTCAAACTAACCCTCATCGTTAAAAACATTGTCCTCATGTTAATGGTTATCATGGTGATGATGATGATGCTGCTGATGTTGCTGATGACTATCCTTCCAAAAAGAGCGGATGTAATTATGCGACAAATGATGAAATATAAGCGTCTGTCGCTACTCAGTGTATGAGTGTGTATGGGTTACTGATTATACACGTTAATGAGTTGTAGGTTGTTTGTTTATGGTGTCGATACATAATAATGGCCTTAGTATTCCATTTGATTCTAATGGTGGTCGTTTTTATTTATTTTTTGTTTTGTCTTTTTTTTTGTGTGTTAATGACTATAGTTTTTTTCAAGTGTGTTGAAAAAAATTGTAACGAGTACTATTGCATTAAATTCAAATAGTGGAATAAAATTCCGTAAAAAATAAGCAAATCCTTTGTTTCATAATTATTTAATAACAAATAATTTTCTTTATAGAAATTACATACTGAAGAGTAATTATGCTTTTAACTGCTAGTTTTGAATATTGATTGAATTTCTTATGAAAAATGTATTACGTTCGCCAAACTTATTAGCTGTTCAGTTAAAGAGCTTATTGGGGTCTTATATCAATTTACAATTTAAAAAAAAAAAAAAAAAAATATTCTTTAAAAATATATAAAGTATTAGAAGAACCTAAACACTCTTTTCAAGTTCCGGCGCAATGCGCTGCATATGTAAAGGTTATCCTCTGAGTGCTGGCCCTAATTAAAAAAAAAAAAAACAAACAAAAAAACATATTAACAAATCGGCCTTATTGTATTGAGCACTGATATAAATAAAAAATAAAAATAAGAAATTAAAATAAAAAAAAAATTAAAATAAAAAAAAATTAAAATAAAAAAAAATTAAAATAAAAAAAAATTAAAATAAAAAAAAATTAAAATTAAAAAAAATTAAAATAAAAAAAAAATTAAAAAAAAAAATTAAAATAAAAAAAAATTAAAAAAAAAAAAATTAAAATAAAAAAAATCAAAATAAAAAAAAAATTAAAATAAAAAAAAAAAATTAAAATAAAAAAAAAATAAAATTAAAAAAAAATAATAAAATTAAAAAAATAATTAAAGAGTAGGATATAAAAGTAAGAAAAAAAATCTATAAATAAAATAAGTTGAAAATAATAAGAAAAAATAAAATAAAATAAATAATAAAAATAAAGTGAAAAAAATTAAATAAAAAAGTTTTAAAAGTAAAATACAAAAAAAACTTCATACTTGAAATATAACGACTGTTTTTTATCTGCATGTGAACTTAAAATGGCAGTTCAACGCAGAGAAATTGTTAAAAAAATTTTTGACAGATATTTTCCTGGCATTTATTTTTTAAATATGATTTCGGTCATTATGTCCGTCCTGACTACGAGTTTCATGGTGCATAACATCAGTTCAATTTTAGATCACTTTTTCGAATAAATGTGGCTGTATGGCATCAATAGTTGCTTTCAATGCTTTAAGGGTTGCTAGACTTAACACCGGCCCATTAAAATTAGCTCAAGGACAATATATCGCACGACGACGGCGGCTACTGGATAGGACCATTTCAGGGAAAAAGAAATTGCCATCAAATTGAGTTTGTTTTTTTTTTTAACTTGGACCAGCACTCAGGGGATGACCCAATATATATGCAATGCATTGCACCGGAACTGAAAACGAGGGGATAGTATTGAGGGGACAGATTAGGAAAGATGAGAAGATAGACAGTTTTTTTGTAGCCTTTTCAACCTTTTTTTACATCGCCGTCTGATTTTTGCTACAGGGCTGTTACTCTGCTTTTAGTACATGATAGTGTCAGTCGCTGCCAATTATGTTCAGTGACCAGTGACTATGCCTTCGTCATTGAAACAGGCTGGCAACAACTAACACAACCACGCACTAATGCTGATCAGAAGAATTCAACACAATATTTCATGACTCAGCGCGGGCTCGAACTCAGGACCCTCCGCTTCATAGTCTCGTGTTCTACTACTTCAGCCAACAGCACCCACAGTTGGCAATTAATCGATTGCTAGGCACGCTGTCTTCTCCAAAACACATGTCGTTGACTTTTAGCTGATTAATATGAAGAATCAAAACTTCAGTCAGCATGGCTCGATAGCGCTGCTCGTTTACCGTGCTTCTTTATTTCACTACAGCAATAATAAGCTCGGCTTGTTGATGGTTTTAAAAAGTGAATAGTAAAATGAGGGCGAAAGCCATCAATAACTATTTGACTTGGTTAATCATTAAGTCGTTTATGTTGATCATAAAAAGTGCTTACGAACTTTGCTAACAGATTTATATTTTCAAAATAAGTTTCTCTACTTTGGAGACGTTGTGGTGGCCTTATGATGGCCTGCCAACCCGGAATGAATATAATTGTTAAGCACAGTTTGATATTCTTAGCTGCTTAAAAAAAAAAACATCCTATATATAAATTGCACCCCATGTCAGATGCCCATATGAGTACATGAACTCACAAATTAACACAGTAAATTCGCCATAAATAATTCCCATAATTGTAAAATTTTTTTTCTTATTAGTCAGTATACTGGAGAGCCCGTTACTGGGACAGTGTATAGCCTTAAGTTATAAAAAAACCATTTGTTTATTTATGTTACTTAGACATTAATAATTTTGATTAAATAAACGAAAAAAGAATTCCCATAATTAAAGCTATATGAATTTGCAAATGTTTATTGGGAGAAATGGCTGAAATGTTGATCATTTCTTGGCTTATTTTTGTCCATTCACATGCAAACAATTACTTTGGCATTTTAGCAAAATCTACTACATACTGCAAATATAGTCTAGATGGGTAAATTCGTATTATTGATTGAAAAGTTTCTTAAGCCAAGTAAGTTTTATAATTATCGCGAAAAACAATCAAAACCTTCTATGAAAAATTTCGAACGCTTTTTAAAGTTTATTTATTAATCTGATACATATAGCGCCAGTTTGACAAAACGGTTTCTCTCGCGAAACGTCAATTTTTGTATGATATCCAAGTATAAGATTTCTTTAATTTTCCAAAAAACAACTTTCATTAGTCACTTTCTCGATTAATAAAAAGTTGTTGACTTCGCAAGAGCATGATTTCTCAAATGTCCACAGATTTGTGTTTACAATTTAAAATTTCTATTTATAATTCCCTATGAATTATGCTACACTACTGTACGAAATAAGTGCGCTGCAACTATTTCACTGTTTAATAAAAGGTCAGGTCAGTCATCATACTGTACTTCTAGCAACAATAACAGAAGCTATGAGTAAAGTGGGCACACATACTCGTACATAAACACATGAGACAGCAGTTAAGATAAACGAGGTATGACTATAGACCACGCAAAGGCGACAATGGTTAGTGTTTGGTTAGTTTTGAATGCATATTTGGATACGAAGGCTTGTTTTGGCTTTGACTGGGTCTTTGGTTGGCCGGTAATGTTCTAGAGCTATTTGTCAGACCAAACCAAAGTTAAGCCAAACATGACATAAAACTTAAGTTGCCCAACATAAAACAAACAAGGATTTTTACTCGCACCTACACACAAAATGACGTCATGCAACATGTCATAATGAAGGCAAATGCATGAAGCTATAAACTGCCATGATTGTAGTCGTAGTGGCGGTAATGTTAGTAGGTCTGTTGAAACCGGATGCAGATGACTCTATAATGTACTGTGTGTGGTGATTTTGGTACATAATTTAAGCATCATCACCATCAACAGCCAGCGTTGTCGTCATAATCACAATATTGTAACTGTACGGCTTAATGTATAATTGTCTGACTCTATGTATAATTTTTGTGTTTATAAATGTGTTAGTCCGGGTGTATTTTTATCATGGGTGTGTGTGTGTGTGTTTAACTGTTTTAAAAATTGAGGTTATGCACACACGTCAGGTACAGGTTCAATCCACAAACGTGTTTGGTCATTGAATGATAGCAACAGGAAGTTGAACAATGTGTGCACTGTGGATTTGCAGAAAAATAGCCACACAAAGAGTTAAAATTAAAATATGTATTTGCAATTGGTTAAACGGAATGCTATTTTTTGCGCCGAAAAAAAACGAACACTGGCAAAATTTATGAAAATTATTAACGTTAAAAATATATATATATATATATATATATATATATATATATATATATATATATATATATATATATATATATATATATATATATATATATATATATATATAATATACATATTTCCAACAGACGTATGCAATAAAAAAAACAAAAATTTAAATTAAAAAAAAAAAAACAGAAAAATCTGCTAGCCTCCCTAGAGTATGCTATAGAGAAAAAAAATCCATTAAAATATGCTTAATATATGAAATTGTTTATTAATATAAATAACTCATGCAGTTCAATGCATACATATGTATATACGTATTTATTTGAATATAATTTTATCAATTAAATTATTGAATACAAATATTTGTTAAAAAAAAAAGAAATAAACAATTCAAAAAGGGTGAAAGTATGTGAAATACCATTTTTACGGTAGCACTGCAATTCGTGGCCAATTTTATCGCATAACAGTTTGTGCAAAACGGAAGTTTCTTACACACACACACATACAAACCAAATTTTTAGCAAAAGAAAATATTGCAACACAAACATGATACGGCATGTCTGGTATAAGAACTGCTGCATACATTCAGGCTTATTTTTTTTTGTTTTTTTATTAAGTTAACACACAGAAAAAATAGCACAGTAAAAATCTGTTAAGGAAAATCAACTTTATTTCCGCTTATATTAATTGATGTTTGCAGTTATTTGCTGGGAAAAAATAAAATAAAAAATCGTGTAAGCGCTTTAATGTTTAAATATAGTTGTAATCAGAGTTTAAAAATAAATCAATATTGCCCACGTAAGTCTTATTTTTCTGTTATTAACCTTTATTAATATTTTTACTGAGTGTGATTGGCTTGAAAAAACACGAATTTAAATTTTTCTATAAATATATGCAGTTTCAAAAGTAGTAAATTTAATACACAAAACAAAAAATATCCCTTGCTAATTTAATGCCTGCCTGTATTTTTAAAATACCAAAGTGGAATTTTCATAACAAAATGTAAAATTGAGAAACTATTAAGACAATTATGAAAATTTTTACGACTCTTGTTTAATATTAGCCTTGTTTAATATTATCCTTTTAATCGAATACTGTTCAGTATTACTTCTTAGCCCACAATATCAACAGAAAAATTCGTGCAATTTATATATAAAAGGAAACCAAGTCAATAAATTTTGCTTTTATTTGAATTATAAATTCTATAATTGACATTTTTTTCAATATAGTGGGTTAGACTGTTATTCTTCGTGAGAAGTGTTCAAACTTAAAAAAATATTGCAGTTGCAAAAATGTTAACTTTAATTAAACTTGAAAAATAATTAATTGTATGCTTTAAGTTAATGAAATATGCCTTCTGTGCTCGCTTTAATTATTTATTTATTAATTTTTTTCTTCTTAAAAATTGTTCATTTGTGCTTAAATGTTTAATGAAATAAACATTTTTCAACAGAAGCTTAAATCGAAATATTAATTTATAACTGCAAGTTAAATGCGAAGTATAACAAAATTCCATATCTGTTGTATATTAAAATAAAAATGTTCGATATTTCGCAGAATATCGTAGTGAATTGAATTAAAACTTTGAATGCACAAAAATTTTAATAAATAAAAATAACACTTGTTAAGCTTTAAGTTTACGTAGCACATATATAAGCATGTATTATGACGCTGAAATAATTAATAATCACTCTAATTCCGAACAACTATTTCTATAATTTAATGTCATGAATATTTTCGAAAACAAAATTTATGGGTGCACATTCACAAACATATAAAATATGGAATCGGCTAAAATTTACTCCTGAGAACTATTTCACAGAATAAATTCACAGCAAGTGCTCATTAGAACGATTGTTTAAACTGTAAGTTTTAATCTGTTTTTATGGTAGCACTCTATTGAATTAGTTTTTAGTTTTAATTTTAGGAACGCAAATATTCAAGGGCACAACACACTTTCAAATATTGATAGTACTTCTGTTAGCACTTTTCCGAAACGCTATTAATTTTATTTTTATTTATTTATTATTTTTCTTTTCAAAATGTTTTATTTCTAAGCAATAATTTTTTTCTCTTAATTTTGCCCAAAATTTGCCTTTCTTTCAACCTAATTTTATTAAGCCTGGAAAAAAAAATAAAAGTTCACAGTAAAAAATATTACAGTCGAATCCGGTTTAGCGCAACACGCTTTACTGAAAAAAAAATCGGATTACTGAAGGCGATACAAATCCCCGCACTGATTTTAAACGCAGCTAGTCTTATTCACTTCGCTTTAGCAAAACATCGCGTTACTAAAAATATCGTATATTTGAAAACCAAAAGCAAGCTCACTCACAACTACGTTTTGTATGAAACTTACTTCGCTTTTGTGAAAAAATAAACAATGACAAATTTATTTATTAGAAATCGATTGCATAACTTAAGGCTGAAAAAATTGTGCATGTTTTAAATGGCGAAATATATTTGTCCTTTTCGCTCTTACGTACTTTATTTTATTTTTCTATTATATTGTCAATGACATTTTCGAGGAATTCGTGAACAATTTCAACAACCAAATGTGCCCATATTCATGTGTATGTGTTAGTGATTTTAAGCAGTACGCTTAACTGTAATAAATTTCAGTAATCCGAACCACGTTTTAGAGAAAAAATCTGATATTTGAAAAAAAAATTGGGTTTTGGTTATTTCCATAAAGCGGAGTCGAAATATACAATTCCATTGAACAAGTTTTCAAACCGTAGACGTAATTACCTTTGCAGTAATTACCGTAGCATTTAACTAATATTAAACTACTTCAAAATTGTCTCACAGTGAATTCTTTCAACAAAATGCCTACTATGCACTTCTCATACTTGCACTTAGGCTAGGTGAAAATTTCTAATTACTTGTTAGTGATTGTATTAGTTACGATTTCTGTTTTTGTGCCACACTGTGAATTCTTCCGTCATAATGCCTACTATGCACTTCTCATACTTGCACTTAGGCTCAGTAAAGACTTCTAATTGTTTGTTAGTGATTGTATTAGTTAGGGTATCTTTTTTGTGCCACACCGCGATTTTAAGCAGTACGCTTAACTGTAACAAATTTCACTAATCCGTTTTAGTGAAAAAATCGGATAACTGAAAAAAATGGGTTTTGGTTATTTCCAGTAAAGCGAACGATTCACAATAGAACTTTTAATAGCGATACCAATTTTTTGGAAACGGGAATATAAGTTTGCTCCCTAAAAATTCATTACCGTTCTGATCTCAAATTTTAATTTTAACTCAGCTTTATTATTAGAAAAGTGGACTGTTCAATAAAAACCAAATATCTTTCTTCATTTAAAAAGCGTCTAAAAGCAGTGATTCGTGACTGGTCTGGTACTGCTGCATTGCAATGAAGATGAAATTATATTTTCAGGGAAAGTTGTAATAATAAAACTCCTTTAAAATTACTTTAATCCTTGATTTAACTAAAGACGGCCTTAAATATATTTTTAGTTTATTTTAAGCTTTTCCTTCAAAGTATTTATTTTAACTTCTGTCTACATTCTATTTTTTAAAAAAGTATAAAATATTTTTAGTCAATAAGACTCAAAGCAAACATATAGGAACAAAATTTATGTCAACATGTAACGTGCTACAAATGGCACATGACATTTTCGTTGCAGCATATTTATTGACCAACACCGATAGAAACAACATTAAAGTTGCTTTGCAAAATAAAATATTCGATAAGTAGAAAACTATATCAGTGATAAATCTACTACGAAATAAAAAAAATCATTTGAGTTATAAATTTACTAACACAAAAATAAAACACAAATTCATTTGCTAGAGGTCCTTTATACGAATACAAGGCGTAACACTTGCAAACCTTAACTCTGAAATATAAAGTATACAGCCTTAAAGTGGTTAGGTGGTATTTTTGTTAAGGTATCGTAGAAAAATGTAATAAATTATCTGTCAAATAGCTTCCGTCTAGCATAAACAACAAGAACCACAATGATACAAACACAGCTTCTCTGGCATAAACTCATCTCGAACAAAATTTAAATCTATTTGCAGGCAACGGCACCTCCTTGTTTTTCATTTGATTGTAGCTGATTTGGAAAACTGCCACCCAGTTTTTCTTAGTGAATATATTCTACAAGTTGCAAGCAACATCTGCCACAATTTTCCTAAACACTCCTCTTCTATTTAACTAAACAAACCCGTAGATGTTTGTTGTGCTGTCTTCGTAGGAATAAAATAGAAAAGGTTAACATTTGCTTTTCTCTCTATCTGCTTACCTCCATTATTTATTAATTTTTTTTCTTTTAATAACAGAAACCATTTACGTTTACCCAACACATATCCAAACAATTTGCTTAGTTATAAAATTCAATAATGATACACCAACAATAGCTCTTGCCTACTTTTAGGCCCTTAAAGCACTTAAAGTAAAAGGAAACATTATAATGCATTATTTAGGTAAAATTTTACGCCATTTTTTATAGATATTTCCCTCACCATAAATAGAGTTTTTAGCTGTTTTATTAATGAAGTAAGTTTCGTTACGGACACAAAAAACATATTATTTTGCTGAAAGTAAAGTTTGCTAATACGCCTCGATAGCAGTGCAGCTCTCTTTATGGCTGGTTTTCTTAATAAATATTTGCAGTTGGCTTTGGAACTTCAACTTAATGTTTGGCTGCGTTAAACTGCGAGACAAAAATGTTACTTTTTACTCCATAAAAATGTCTGGCACAGAAATCTTCTTTTCTTATTATATACGATTTCTCTTGTTGCTCATTCGTTTTTTTTTTTCTTTTCGTACAACGTTTATATTTCAATTTGTTTATTTAAATATTTAAAACACTTTGGCGCAGGAAACTGACAAAAAGAGGAGAACCAACCAACAAAAAAAAGGGCAAATAAAACTTTAAATAGCCAAGTATATTGTGCAATTTTCTTAATCCAAACGATTTGTTACCAAAATATTTGTGTCTATAAAGATTTAAAAAAAAAAGGATGTAAAAAGCTGCTTTGATATTTATACAAATACAAAATGAAAAAAAGACCGGTATAAAGGCAAAAAGTATTTTTGGTGTATTTTTATTGCAACATTTTTCACAGTTTTTATTATGTTTCCTTTAGTGCTTCTTTTGTAGATATTTTATTTGAAACAATTTACATACATACATATTTGATTCATAAGCCTGGAAAAAAACTTTGCCTGTATCACTCGTCTACGGTGTTCATCAGTAACAACCAGCCATATAAATAAATTATTCAAAACATGTGTTTCCTTAGCCGTATTTATACGCTAAAGCAAAGTGTGATTGAGTAGTAAAATTGTTAAAAGACAAGAAAAAAAACAGTTTGAGAAAAACATAAAAAAACCCCAAAACTTTTCCTTGAGACGATTCCCTGTATGTTGTTTGTCTGCAAGTTGTTTGCCGCTTCTTCGCTTTTGGTCTTAGATCACGTCATCTTGTTTAAACAACTTTATTTTTTAACAGTTTATCTTCTTTTTCAATTGAAATGATATGAATGCGGAAAATAAACCGTTTTTCTATTTAAATAGAACATAAAAAAAAATGTTCCAGCAAACATTTTAGCATAATGTGATCAGGCAAACAAAACAAAAAAGACTTTAGAAAAAATAAAATTTATTTTATTTGGGGTAAAGCATAGCCAAAGATGTGTTTAATCTCTTAATTGTACTTTTTTTGTTGTTGTTTTTAAATCTGAAACACTGATATAAATAAACCCCAATATGCTAACATATTTTTTTTTTGTAAAGGATATTAAAGTCATTCGAGTTATTTTCAGGATTTTAAAATTTTTTTAACTTAAAATTTCATTACCAGTTGACTGTTAAACAATATGCTTATGTGCCCACAAAAATTGTCAGTTCACGCGGTTGTGAAATTATTGTATGACAAAAATCGCCAGATCGCTTGTTAGCCTTTGCTTCAACAAATATTTATCTACAAGGTTGTTATTATCAAATGTATTAATTTTAATTCATGTGACAATACGTAATGAACTTAGAATTTTATGATAATGACAACGAAAACTCTTCTGACGATTGTCAGAAGTCTGGCAATATGATCGTATTACAGTGTGCTGGCAATGCTATTTCTGGCAACATTGTAAAGCCAAAATTGGCAGTTTACACAGTGGCAAGGCATTTGCAAACATGTTTTACTCACAATATTCACCCTTATTATGAATGGCGACATCGACGCCATATCAAGACGACAGCCAAAAATTTTCGCTTGTCCACTCTTTTTCGACACCAACTGGCTGTTATTGACATGTTCTATCGATATTATATGCCTTAAGCTAATGCTAAGAAATTGTCAGGAGTAATTAATTGATATCGACAACTAGCAGACAAGTGATCATTTTTTATTGTCGAGTAGATGTGACGTCGACGTCGCCATTCAGAATAGGGGCTATTATTAATCTGAGAACCATCTCCATTTATATTTTTCAATTTTTTTTTAACTAACGAAGCCATTTTCTTTTACTTTTATTTACTATTTTATAAAGAAATTTACGCAATTTGTTTAATTATTTCAATTTAAAATCGAAAACCTTGTGCCTGTTAAATTAAATTCTTTAACATATTTTTGTTCTTTATCATATTCCTTGCCCACATTATTCCTGTTTGGTTTTGTATTTAATTTTTAATGTAATTTTTTTTTTACTTTATCTTGCAATGTAGCCGTTGTAGTTGTACTTAATTTCAATAATACCGGAAAAGTAATCCTTACAATCTTCCTTTGTTGCCTTACCTTGTGCATTTAAAATGCATTGCACACATAAGGACAAGCAAAACGAAGAAAGAGCAGGGCATGGAATGAAAGAAAAAAAGCAAATATGAATTTAAGTATAAAAACAACAATAAAGAGGTATTTAAAAGTAAACCTAAACCACCAAGAGACTCATTAAGTTTTAATTAGTTTTTTTTTTTAAAGCAGTTCTATAAATTATTACAAATTAAACACCAAACACGTTTTTTTTTTTTTAAATAAACAAGTCAATTTATGTTAAAACAAAAAACAAAATATGTTCTGCTATGCCACAAATTGTTTTAATTCACTTGTTATACAATTTGACAGCAAGCGAAACTTTACAAAATATTTTGTTTCTGCAACGAAATATGAAGAGCAACGTCATCGCCAGCCTTTTCGGTATGGCATAAAAATATAATTAGAAAGATTTTTGTAATTGAATTGCATATATTATTGGCTTTGTTTTAAACTGAATTTATGTTGAAACTGTCAGTAGGCATATGAAGGAGATGTTAATATTTAGCATTGACGCCAATTATGAATTACGTACTTTGGCGATTTCAAATAATTTTAGCCGTGCCATAAATTTAGGTCTTTGTAGTATTAATTTAATTTGTTGTATCTGTGTGCGGTTCCAGTTAAATTCTATACTCGCATCATATTGCGTAGGCAGAAAAGTTGCCATTTCTTTAGCATTAATTTTCAATCTCTTTTTACACTCATTTATTTTGTTCACATAGTTTTTGCAGCTAATGAACCTATTAGAATCAGTGGCTGCTTGTGATATCTAGCATAAATAGGACGAACGACGAAGGACGAAATTTTTGGAAACAAAATATTAGTTGTTAAATAGCATACACTTTAGGTACGAAATTCGTCATATGCCGCGAAATATGCAATATTTTTATTTCTTTTTCTTTCGCCAGGAAACGGCAAATAATTTATTTACCGTGTGACCATGTTTCCTTTTAGTTTTGAAATGTTTTAATAAATGAAGTTACTTTTTACTGTAAAATGTGTTGTATTTTTATTATATGTGTATGTCCTTATAAATATAATAAATATGAAAGTAACTGTCTGTCTGCCTGTTACCTTTTCACTCTTAAAACGTTGAACCGATAGAGATATTTTGAGCTCCAAGGAATAACATAGAGTAGCTTTTCTTTTTGGAAATGATCCTATTAGGTGGTCAAGGGTGTTCGAAAAATTGTATGGACATATGAAATTATTAAAGTGATATCTATGAACATTTTAAATTTTGATACACATCACTCAACAATGTATTAATTAATATTAAAGAAGGTTCAAGGGTGGTATACAATTTCTAGAGATTAATGAAATTGTGAAACTGATAAGCAAGAACATTTTAAACTTTGATACAGTGAAAAATACAATACATCATTGAAAATATTATTACTAAGTTTAACAGGCTCTATGGCCGAATCTGCGATCTGCAAATTATTTTTTATGATTTTTTTTTGGACCAGCACTCAGAGGATGACCCCTATATATGCAATGCATTGCGCCGGAACTGAAAACAAGGGCATAGTATTGAGGGGACAGATTAGGAAAGATGAGAAGATAGACAGTTGTTTTTTGTAGCTATTTCAACCTTTTACATCGCCGGCTAATTTTTGCTACAAGGCCGACAAGGGTGGGTGCTGTTACTCTGTTTTTAGTACATGATAGTGTCAGTCGCTGCCAATTATGTTCAGTGAGCAGTGACTTTGCCTTCATCATTGAAACAGCCTGGCAACAACTAACACAACCACGCACTAATGCTGACCAGAAGAATTCAACACAATATTTCATGACTCAGCGCGGGCTCGAACTCACGACCCTCCGCTTCATAGTCTCGTGTTCTACTACTTCAGCCAACAGAAGAACGGATCAGTACTAATTATCGTTATCAATAATAAAAGTTTTTATATTTTCCTCATTATTGTATTTCAAAACGCAACTTTGCCAAAGAATTCGCCATATTGTATGAAATTCGCAATTGTGTTCGGAGCGTAACTGGTATAAAACATTCCTATATGCTGAGTAATAAATCAATTAAATAAATATTTAAAAGTCATAAGACTTGCTATCACAACAACAATTTAAATTCAGTGACATTTTAAGTTTATCGGAAACGCACGATCAAACACGCAAAACTTTTTCTCTGCAAATATGTAATAACTCAATAGTTGTGCGGTGCGTCACAGGCCCGCTATATCAATTTGAAATATAAAAAATTGAATGTGTCAGTTAGAACATATGCAATATTACATACATACATACATATTTATTTTATACAGACTATTACAAATATGATGGCAACAATTAGTTGGACGGTTGTTTCATGTGCAACAATTCTAAACACAACAAATACAAACATTTGATGGCTTTTAAATTTTATATAAAAGCTGACAGTTTAATCGTTATATTTTCAAAATAATTGATTTATTTAAATACATGTTGTAGACAAAACTGTATAAACAACAGTAGGAACGACAACAGCGAGCACATGAGCAACGAATTTCGTTAACTTATTTTTATTTTATTTTTTTGTTCACATTGAACATGACAGCTATTGCTACTGTAAATTGTTGTTGCTGTTGATGATGTTTATGGGGGGCGGCAGTAATTTTTTATTTTATTTTTGTTTTGTATGTAGTGTGGATTTAATGATACCACATGTTGCTTGGTAAACATTTATTGGTTTTTCATAATAGTCAAAGCATAATTATAGGGGCGTTTTCATTTTTCAAATTTTTTTTCCATATTATTTTAATTTATTTTGATTTTTTTTTTATACATGCATATTGTTTTGCATTTAATTTGTTAGAAAGTATAAGGCATGTCATGGAGTGTGTTTGCACACTAACTAAATTTTCTACCATCACTGATACTAATTTCATTTATATCAAATCATTAGATCTTTTATCAGCAAGCCATTATAAAACAGCCCTTTAAAAAAAGTCTATAACCATTATGGCCATTAATTTAATAATTGTAATTTAAACTTTAGATTATTACCTTTGTTTTTTTTTCTCTCCTTTGTAGTGGTTTTTCAGTTTCTAATAAATTATTTTAAAAATGCCATGAAAGACCGGCTGCCCTTTTGAAATGTTGTTGAGTCATAGTTCATGTGTATTTTTTTTTTATAAAACAAACATGCCTACTTATTTGCTAATATGTTTATTAAACATTTTTGTAAAGTTTTTACTATGACTTGGATATCTTAAGTAAAAGTTTGTGGCCTACTTTTAGGACGTTGTAAGCATTGTTGAAATTAATTAACTTGTCATTGCAAAAAAAAATCAAGAGAAAAGTTTTTGTTGGCTGGTTTATGTTAATTTCCGCTTGACAAATTATTTTCTTGCTAATGATGCCACTATGACATATTTGCAGCGCTCGAAATGACTAAATATAGAGCTGAGAGGTGCATTCTACATGTTTTATATTACATATTCTCATATATCCGTGGAAATTTTTCTTTTTAAAAATATTTTACTTGTTACGCATTTAAAAAAAATTTCGGCTCATAATCTTTTATACCTGTTATGCTAGGAACACAACTGCGACGAACGACGAATTTTTGGTCGCGAATATTCGTCGCCAAAAATAAAACACATTGGCGTATATGAAAATGCACACAATCGTGGCGTTGGACGAAATTCGTCATACTCAGCGAAAGTTGAAATACATTTATTTCTAACTGTTTCGTCAGCGAGCGACGAACAAATCAATATGAGGTGCCCAGGTTTCATATACTCAAACTGGTTTTTTGTGGGAAATCATAATTCACTACTGTATTGTTGCATCTAGCACGGAAATTTTCAGTACATACTAAAAATGCATTCACCAATTCACAAAAATTTATCAATCGGACGATTTTTTATTAATTTTGAACACTTTTTATAATATATTCTTTCTTCCTATTTCCTACTTTTTCATATGGTCAACCCATCAGCTGTTAAATGAAAAGAATAATTTATATACAGAAAAATTTTCAGAAAACAATTACAAAAAGGAATTTGTTATGGAAAAAAATGGACACCACCGGGTTAATTATTGAATGTCTAAAGAATCTGGCATCAGAGGATTACAAAGATTTTTAACAAAATTTACAATTGTTTTGTTCATTATTTTAATTTATTCGTCGTTATTGTGTTTCATACGACGAATTTTTACCAACGAATTCGTCGTACTAAACGAAATTTGTCGTTCGTCCCAGTTGTGTTCCTAGCATTACTTAGAAAACTGATTTTTTAGACGTATGTTCCATCATTTCAAATGCAAAGTTCTTTAAATAGATGTTGTTTAAGGTATAACGTCTATCTATCTCTGTGTTTTCAAGAGTAAATTGTTTGAATCTCCAGTTGTCAGATTTATAGCAAAAAAAGGAAAAACTTGCGATTACGGAAACGAAACAAATTTCTAATGGAATTAAAATTATTTTTCTACATTAAAAACTGGAAATGATGCCTTAATAGTATTTAAAGTTTTCTTATTACAGCTTGAAAATTGAAGATTCCACTTTAAGGATTTCTTGTCGAAGCTACCTACTTTATTAATAAAAAGAGTATATCTATATTCCGTTCTAAGAAGGGTTTTATTGAAAATATTTGAAAAATTTCCTGAAGAATTAATTACTAGAGTTGAAGCATCATCATCCCATGGGTAAGACGTCTTCCCATAGTAGAACCTTTTTGTAAAAGTTTATAAAAAAAACACACACAAATACAATTTAGTAATTCCATTTACTCGCTTTCCTTTCCACCAGACATTATTCTCTGAAGAAAAAGTACTTGGACGCAGTGGGTGTAATATCCCCTAGAAAGCCCATACCAGGGAATTTTTCAATAGCTTCTGTTTGTAAAAGTTTGTAAAAATTTGTATACACATTTATAAAAAAAACTATTGCTGATTTTTGTTCTCCATGTTGTAATATTAGCTACGAAACAAATTTGTGTCATATTAAACACAACAAATGTCAGAGGGAAAGTTGTACTTGAAATATCCTTGTAAGTAAAAATATGCTTCACACTTTAAGATGGCATAAAAGTTAAAGAACACTTCAGCCATTTAACATTTGAAATGCTAGAAAACTTTAAAGATTGACGCACAACCTGAATATAAATTCTTAAGAGTTTCATTTTGTTATTTAAACTAATGCCAAAAGTATCAGCAAAATGTTTTAAATTTTCTTTTTCTTTTCTTTTTCTGTATTTTTATTAAAGTACTCGCACACTTGGCGAATGCCATTGAATGGTGTTTGGCAGCAAAACCCTTGTAAAACAAACTATAAAAAAAAAGAAGAAAAAAAAATAGTAATAATATCTAATACGCCTAAAAGTATGTTAAATATTTTATAAGTCTAGTGTGAAAAGCAAAAACTTAAAAATAAGAAATGTATGAAAATAAAACAAGGTCTCGTTTTTTTTTCAAGTAACATGTGAATTAGGGATGATGATAAAATCACTACAAATGCTCTTTCTTCGGTACTATTCGCTATGCAAAAGCCCTATAGTGCTGCTACAGGCTTCGAATATATTAACCCAAAATACTTTAACTCTTAATGGATATTTTTTAGTTTTACCTGTTGGCTGCAATAGTTAACATGAAGCCGTATATATTGTAGTTTGATCCTTGTTTTATTCAAGAATATTTGATCGGATTTGTTATTTCTCATCGATATTTTCGCTGAACGTTAAGGACACTCTTTAGAGACAGTCTTTTATCGATACTATAACAATAAATTAATTGACGAAATAAGATGTAAAATGGCTACATATTCTCTCCCTTCCCGCCTTTTTCAGCTGTCCACCAAGCATTAGCCTCTTCTTTTCATAGTGCCGCCACAATGCGTTGCATCAGCAGCGGTCATCCGCTGAGTGCCGTTTATATTTTAATTTATTTATTATTTCTTTTTAACATATTTTTTTATATATATTTTTTTATATATATTTTTTTATATATATTTTTTTATATATATTTTTTTATATATATTTTTTTATATATATTTTTTTATATATATTTTTTTATATATATTTTTTTATATATATTTTTTTATATATATTTTTTATATATATTTTTTTATATATATTTTTTTATATATATATATATATTTTTATATATATATTTTTATATATATTTTTTTATATATATTTTTTTATATATTTTTATATATATATTTTTATATATATTTTTTTATATATATTTTTTATATATATTTTTTTATATATATTTTTTTATATATATTTTTTTATATATTTTTTATATAAATCTTTTTAACATATTTTTTTATATATATTTTTTTATATATATTTTTTTTATATATATTTTTTTTATATATATTTTTTTTATGTTATTTTATTTATTTTTTTTATCAGGAAACTGCCACCATAGTGTGCATTTTGACACTCAAAAATTTCCTTTTTTTTTTTTTGTTCTTTGTATTGTCTTTTTATCAGCTCATGGGCATTAAGTAAGGAAAGGTGCGATCCTGTGCGCCACACTTAAAGATGTATTTGTTTTTTTTTTTAGGAAACATCAACCAAGATTATAATAACTAATTTTGTTGTTGATAAAATAAATAAAATAAGTAATTTCTTATAGAATGATTACTAACTTTTAGTTATCATTACCGAGAATTTACCTACTTCGAAATTACCTTCGTTTGGGGGACTCACACTGCATTCATAAAGTAATAAGTGATGAAATGATAGCACGAAAAATATCATTAGTGTCAAAAACCCTTTGTAACTTAGATTGCTATTCCAAACTAAAACTGTTGCTGCCGTGATATGTGCGAAATAATTTTTTTTGGCGGCAGCAATCGGAAAAAGGATCAATGGCTGCCGGTTACATAATTTAAGTTCGAAATTTTCACTATTATTTTATGACTTTTTTTGTATGCGGAACAACAAAAACTTTTTTAAACTAGTCTAAAATATTATGACTTTATGACAATACGATTTTAAATAGCACACAGTATGAATACCCCAATTTTGTTTTTTTATCTTGGACTAGCACTCAGGGGATGATCCCTACATATGCAGTGCATTGCGCCGGAACTAGAAAGGAGGGGATATTATTAAGTAGACAGATGAAGAAAGATGAAAAGTTAGAAACTTTTTTGTAACTTTTTCAACCTTTTTACTTCATCGCCTAGTTTTTGCTACAGGACCGACAAAGGAAGGTGCTGCTATTACTCCGCTTTTTACTACATGATCGTGTCAGTCGCTGCAAATTATGTTTAGTGGCCAGTGTTATGCCTTCACGACTGAAAGACGCTGACAACAACTAACACAACCATGCACTAATGCTGATCAGAAGAATTCAAGACAATATTTCATGACTCAGCGCGGGGTTGAACTCAGGACCGTCCGCTTCATAGTCTTGTGTTGTATTCCTTCAGCACCCACAATTGTAGCGGTTTCTGTATTACTGTCTTCTTTTTAGTATTTAGTTGAAATTGCACTATACTATTAAGAAATATAAGCTTTAAATGTTTTTCGTGTGTAACATTTTCGTACAACGGGTGTAAGAAAATACAATTTTGTTGCCAATCTTCAAGTATAATTTTGAAAATATCATCCCTGATATATGTAAATGTATATACGAGAAGAGGTACAGATGTAGGTTACTATTACATACATTTAGTCATTCATTCATTCATTCATTCAGTTGTTTGTTCTTTCGTTCATTCACTCATACGGTTACACATACTTGTGAACCCACATTTACTTTCCACATTTTTCAGTTTTAATGATTCTTCATTCATCTTGCATTTTTTCTATTTTGTTTTCTACGTTCTACCATTTGCAATCAAAGCTATTCATAATATGTTGCCTACTTTAAGGATATAACAAAAAAAAAAAAAAATCAGTATTTGTATGGGGGGAAAAAATTGTTCTGTATACGATTTAACATGAAAAGTAAATATGTAGTTGTATGTATGAGTGTGTAAATTTTGTATGATTTAAGAAATATAGGTCAGTCGACTGGACTCATTAATTGAAAACAAAATAAAAACCAACAAAAGTTAAATGTAATATCTGGTTCAGCTGGATTGAGTTTCACTTTTTTTCTTTTTTATTTTTGTATTCATAATAAATGTTCTTGTAAAATATCATGGAAAAATATTCGCTTTAAAAACAGTTATTAAAAAAAAAATAACTGTAGTTTTAAAGCATCCTAAAATGTTAGTTTTTGCGCTTGTAAATTGTGTGTTAAATAATTTTTGAAGAAACTGCTGCACCTTCAGAAGTTGTCTTCGTATAACTTCATTTTATGTAATAGCGTTAATTATATTCTTTTACTCGGAGAAGAACATGTTGTTCTAACGCAAACTAAATGCGTGTAGTTTTATCGTTTCAAACTTTACTAAGCAGTAAAGTCAAATTAGTTACTGTTTGTGTTGTTGTGTTGTAATTAGTTCATTAGTCAAAACTTAATTTTATGTTGTTGTTGCTGTTGCGTGGCATAGTAAAGCTAAACATAATTATGATTATTTACGCACTATATTTGGGAGCTAGTTTTTGTTTCTTTACATACTTCGGTTGCGTTTTATTTAATTGTACACATAATTTTTGTAGGTATTATTTAGCTATAAAATTAGAAATTTTGCTTTTTATTAGAGTCTTATTTTGGAATAAATTTTTACAAAACCTGTGCACGTGTTGATATTATCAACTGTTTAGTTGTAACAATCAAGCATTTATGTTGCTAACGATCGTTTTGTTCTTGTTAAGAAGTTTATAAGACATTTTAATAGAGTTCAATTAAGGCAAATTAGTTTAATATGCGGTCTTGAGCATGCTACTAATTTGTATAAGAGAAAGGTTTAATTTCCATTTATATATCCTATATCTTTAATCTGATTTAGAAATTCCTTAGCAAAAGCTAGATGAATATATATCGGTTTTACCGAGGGGCAATTCGAATTAGTGTTCATGGTATTTTACTTTAAATTAAAAAAATGTTTCATTTAGTTCAAAAGCAATTTTAGAAAAAAAATATAACAATAATTTCATACCAAATAAAATAATTAATTTCCTGAAGAAGTCACACAAAGGAGTGACGAAATATTGAAATTAAAAATTAAATTAAAATAAAGAGACCTTAAGCTTAAAAATATGAGAATATAATAACAATAATTCTAGTTAAAGTTCGCGAAGCATTTGACGTGCGTGTGTTTTTGTCTTAGTGTCTTGACCGCCGTTTATCTGTATATATGTGGGATTTTTTGTTCGACAGAAAAGTTTAACGTAGAAAAAATTCGTTTCAGAAAAATATTTAAAATCAAACGAGGGTACATTATCATGTGCTGAAAGGGCAGAGGAACAGCACCCTCCTTCGTCGGCCTTGTAGCAAAAAATTAGCCGAACTAGTATAGGGTTGAAATAGGTACAAAAAACACTATCTTCTCATCTTTTTACATCTGTCCCCTCCATACTATCCCCTTCTTTCCAGTTCCGCCGCAATGCACTGCATATGTTGGTGTCATTCCCGGAGTGCTGGTCTGAGTAAAAAAATAATTGCGATAAAAATTTCAATACAATGATTCCTGTTTATTCTTGATTCAATAGTATTTCAGTAATAATTTTTTAAGCTTAAAGTATTTTCATATAATAAATGTTAAAATATCTATATATTTTCAATATTTTGACACTCCTTTGTGTGTGGCTTTTTCAGGAAAATATATCCTATCCTTTCTTAAAAAAAGCAATATAATATGACATCATATCATATTCCACCTTAATTGGACAGTGTAAATTTATATTGTTTGTTAATTCTAGGTATTATTGGAATAAAGTTCCTTATAGTACGATGCGGAGGGGTACCCTAACGGGAAAAAAACCTCCGTAACGTAAGATTTTTTGTGCCTAAATCAATGTTTCAGACGTATGAGTAATAAGATTCCATACCAACAAATATTAATCATACGCACACGTGCCGTGACAGAATTCAATTTCGTTTGGGGACAAAATTGATTCTGTATTTTAGTTGGTGGACGAAAAAAAAAAAATCATAATAAAAAATGTATACCCGAATAATTATTTTCTTTATACCTCGAATAGAACTTAAAATAAAAATATTTTTATAATAAGGAATTTCGTTCCTATCCGGTGTCCCACGACACCACCTATCTTTTTTTTTTTTTTTTAAATTCGCTACTTGCAGATGATATTGAATATGCAAATAAATTATTATAGAGCTTTAGCAAAAGAAAACAAAATTTACTTTGTTTTTTAAGAATAATTTAACTTAAAAAAATTAATTAAATATATAATAGAACAATCAAATTCATTAAGTATAATTATTACGCTTGCCTGTTAGCTTTCCGACTATATAAGATATACACTATCAATAAAATATAAAATTCTTAAAAATTTATTCTGCACTTAAATTTGTTATTGTAATTTACAATTCCATATAAACTAAAGAAAAAAAGTTTTAATCAACTACTTGCTATCTACTTAAAAAAAATGTGTTAGCAATAAATTGTGGGAAAATTTGTTCGATAAACTGTTGCTCAAAAAATATTCTTACATGTAATAACTTGTTTGAATTCTTAACATAACTTTTCATTTTCTATACACTTGAACATTTGATTCTGATAAGTGGTTGTTGTTCATATCCTTAATCTCTTTTTTTTTTATTTACAATGTTTTGCTGTTTTGTAGCTACAATTATTAGCTCAGAAAATCTGTTCATAATTTATATTATTAAAAAGTACGTAGAAAACAAGTATGAAAAGCTCTATTTTTTTTTTGGTATCTGTGTGTATGTGTGCGTGTGTAAATAGCAAATATTTATTATATTTATTATACTAACTTGTATATTTTTTATGTTGTTCTTCTCTTTTCATGTGCAGCGTGGTAGCGACGAACTTTTAAGTCAAGCAGCAGTTATGGCGCCCGCTTCGGACAATAATAATCAGGATTTAGCCACAAAGAAAGCCAAATTAGACTCAGGCACCGTTCTGGGTGGAGTTGGTACGTACAAACATTTCTGTATATAATTTTTTTAATTTACTTTTTTTCCCATTACTGCTTCTGTCTTAAAACATGCGAATACAGAACTGGGTTCTGTTTTTTTTTTAATGTTTTTCCCTTACTATAAGCAATTTGCTGTTTGTAATTATGATGGGTATGATGATTTTGTACAAACAAAATGAAAAAAACATTTATAGCAATTAAATAGGTTTATATTATACATAATTTTTTTCTAGACTTCTTCTCTCTCTTTCTCTCTAGGTTTTAATACCAACTAAAAATTAATTTTTATTGTTACTTGGAGATTTTATGGAGAGATTAAAAACATATTTTTTGTTTTCTCTTCCTCAAGTCTGTTTTTTTTTTGGTGTAAAAAAGCAGAAGATTAAGTATAAAAATCATGTTAAATAATACTTAAAAAGGAGCAACAACATTTGAACTTTAAAAAGAAAGTTTTGAAAGGAATTAAATGCATTTTTTATTTTATTTTTTACTTGTTTTTTTGTTTGTTTCTTTTTCTAATTCCCTAAAGTAGATAACAAGATAAATAAATCAACACTTTGCACTGTGAACCGTAAAATAAAAGTTTTAGATGATTCAACCGGAAATCTTAAAGAAGAAAATTTCGAAGAAAAATTCCTAGTATCAAAATTCAATGTAAATATTATTATTTAAAGGTTCTATTGCCAAATTAACTGGAATAGTGCTAAATTCAATGTCTAAAACTGTAACTTTACTGTATCAGAAAACTTTTGATATTTTAAAAACCCAAAATACCGGATGTGTTAGGTTTAATGAAATGCAACCTTGTTCTTTGACTGTCTTAGTTTTAGGGTTGCCAAAGACTGATAAATTCTGCATTTTAATTCAATCCGCTGGATAGTTTCAAGAGTATTTTCTATACATATTAGATTACCTAGGGCTGCATGATTATTTTCCTTGAAACATTTTTTAAAACAAAATATAATTTCTTGTAAACTGGCACTACAAGTTTATCTTTTGCTTTCATATCATTGCAGTCAGCTATTATTTTTGTGATACAAGGTCACAGTTAATTACAATTTCAGCATAATATATTCTAGTTTTTCCTAGACTTTAATGATATCAATCATAATGATCTTCATAATTGCACTTGCAATGCAATTAGTTAGCCTTAACTTAAACAAAAAAGAAAATTCTCTTCCTTTTCCTGGTTATTGGGTAATTTTACATATAATTTATTTAAATTTTATATGAAAACTCAATTTAATATAAACTTTAATAATAAACTGCTGTTGATTAAACAAAAACACAAATAAAGCCAACAACATTTATGCAGAAAAACTAATAAAGATAAACAAAATTTATCAGCCACAAAAATGTGTTCGCCATTTAAACAAAACGTTTACAAATATGTGTAATATTTAATGAAATTTGAAATACAAAGTAAATGCTGATTTCAAACTCTGATGATGGCGAACATAAGCAGCCATATTCAGGTATAAGTATTGATAATAAAACCAAAAATGTCAGTGATATAATCTACTGCAGCGACAGCAACAAAATAATAAAACCGCCTACCGCGTTATAACCACAATAATATGCACAATTTTAGACAATTTAATTTATATTCTATTAACGTATTTGCTTGTCAACATAGACGACTAACTGAGCCACCACTACAAAAACACTGAAGCATAGAAAGTCACATGCATACACGTGCACACACATATTTTCATTACTAACAAAATTCTTGACTGTGTTTGGTGCGTTTATGTATGGCCGTGTATAAACCACACAAAAGCATACTTTTGAGAGCCTAAAATATTTGTTGCTCAATAAATATTTATTATTGCAAATGCCAATACATTTATAAAAACACACAAGCAGCAGCCACCCTCATTGAATTTTGCAAACCATCTGATATTTTCCCATACATATTTTCATTTGTAGTTAAAAGGACCATCAACCAACCTGCAATAGCCACAAGTATCCATTTGTGTTATGCTTTATGGCTTAAAATAATCAACACTCCCTTTGCTGGCCCTAAGGACATACGTACAGGCTTTTCTTTCTCCCCCTTTTTCAATAATTCCAGAAACGTTTTACAATTTCTTGTTTTTTTTTGCAATTACTCCCCTCTTTTGTTTGATTACAAAACCATTTCATAATTATTACATTTTTCAATGACAATGAAGGAATTTTTATTCGTTGTTGGTATTAAAAAATGTTCTGTTTGCAAAATATTTATTTTGTAAAGTACCACCATCGGCGGGGAGCTTTATTTTAGTAACAAATTGTAGGGTCTATTAGAAATAACTTTTGACTCTTTTTTTTTTGTATGTTTTCTATGTGCTTCAATACCTCAAAAATGTGGCTAATTTTGATTAACCTTTTTTCAGTTTTCTGCGATTATTACTTCAAGAGGTTTCTTTTGAAAACTAAAAAATACTAGTGCAATACAAGGGGAGTAAGCTACAGATTTGATAATTCTTTATTTGCATTCATTTCCATGTTTTGCTCTAATAAATTTGTGGAGACCAATCGGAAGCCTCATTCATTAGCTCAAGAGGCGTATGATTTATATTTAATACAAAGTGGTTATTAATAATAATACTCATACGTAGAGGACTACTGCAACGTACTGAATAATTTTATTACGGTCGTAATATATTTTTTATAAGTATTTTATAACATTTTTTAGAACTGGTGAAAGCATATAAATAGACATACATCAGTTTTTTATTCTTCGTGCAATTTCCAGCATATTGGCTTCCAAAAATTCGACCCCATCTATTGTGGGTCCTTAGGAATAGGGAAGTCGAATAAGCGATGTCCGTCTGTCTTTACATGAAATATGTTATCCGAAACCCCCGGAAAAGCCACAGACTGTGGCCTTGAATTGATGCAATTCGAGATAGTCATAACTAGATCGCTAGTTAAAAGCAGCCCAAGCCAAAATATGGTTCCAGAGCTGGACTGTTGAATATAATTGTTGGTGTATAATTATTAAATTATGTTTATTTATGCTTGACCTCTTGCTGTTTTTTTTATAAAAAAAAAAAAATCAATGAGTGTTCGAACTCACGGACGATGTGTTAACACCTTTTTGTTTATTTATTTTATATTAAACCCACAAAAAACAAAGAGACAGACAAATGTACATACATACATTGTTATGTTTGTACATAAGCTACATACGTTGCTGTCTTGCTATCTCATTTTTATATATGTACGTATAACCACGTCACTATTCTCTTTGCTATGCATAAGACAAAACCGAAGATCAACATAAAACACTTTTTTAATATTACTCCAAATTAATACTCCGAATTAAAACACTTAAATCTCCGCTCGCCGATATCGGATCGCATTAATTTTTGACCAAAACTCTTCGTCGAAACCCGCACTAGCGTTTTAATCCAAAAATTAATAAAATCGGCTGTGAATTTCCGGAGAAAATCGCATGGGAAAATTATATGAAAATCGCCCAATAATCACTTTCAATACCGACTGCCAAGCAACGAACAAACAAACTCTTACATCTTACACCTTACACTTGCGTATGTATTGAAACTGATAGTTTACTGCCCTAGAGGCGCGCGTATAGATGTTAACACATCAAAAAACATTGTTTATTACAATATTTCTTTGTGTGGCTCCTTTTGTGATATAAATTTGTGATATTAAATTTTAAATAGTAAAAAAATTTTTTTTAATTAAATTTCTTTTATACTTTGGGAAGAATTAAATTCGCATTAAAAATCAAAAAGACGATTCCAAGGTCTTCTATATAAATTAAACATAATTGATATTCCTGAAAGAAATTTTTTGGTATCAGAAATGAGAAAAAGACAGCTCCAGAGCTGAAAAATTTTAATTTTTTTGGAGTATTAAAGTGTTTAATACTTTTTTCGTTGGTAAGTAAAAATATTTGTTTTCTATTTTAGAAGAAAAGAAATTAGTACTAACAATCAAAATGAGCAAAAAGATGGCTACAGGGATGTACTTCAGATGTACGTTTTTAAAGGGCACATACGGTTCGGCTCAGCCGTACCACCTTTACTTGTTCTTAAAATGTTTTTGACAAAAAAAAAATATTTTCTATCACTAAATCCCATAACTTTCTTAGTAATAACTTCCTATTATGCTGCTTAAATTTATCACTTCCTAAAAAAGAAAAATTATTTGAAGAAAAAAAAAACTTCTTTAGATCGTCTGCAATATTTTTCTAGAAGAAACGCAATTTAGTAACACTCATTCACTTACCATTGACTAGTTTTTAATTTTACCTGTGATGTGGTCGTATGGCTGCAATGAAAAACTGCTTTTTTTTCTTGCTTTAGTTCTGGTATTACAATCACATCTCTGTGCAAGCATTCAGACAGACAGACATTTATTCCATGCAACGTACGCACAGACAAAGGCATTGTTTGCATGTCTGTGCATGTTTTTTTTTTTTTTTTTGCTGCTTGTACTCCTACATTTGCTTGCTCTTAAGCCCTCTCCACCCCCTTACGCCGTTTATTGTTGTCATCGTCGATGACTCTACGATGTTGTTTGCCTAGTTGGCTCCAGTTGGCAGTGCTCAGGTGTATGATACGGAAGAGTGAGTCACTGTTGCTGCAGTATATTTGTAACCACAAAAACATAATATTTATTTATTACTTTACAAAGGACTTTTCTATTAATTAAAAAGCAACAAACTACAGTTATATTCTTTCTTTTTTTTTGAAGCATACGTGTGCTCGTGTGGTGCATTGAGCTTGTTGTGGGTTTGTTTCGCCCATACTTTTCACCACAAACTGGTGTTCAATACTCCGCTAGTTGCTTCGTTTGTTTAGTTTAGCAAAAAATAAAAAAAAGCAAAGGAAAAAGAATCAAAAATGCAAACTGAATGGCTGTTGCAGTTGTTAAGTGGTGAGGCTGCTGATAACAAGCATGACGGCGGTAACGGGGTGAATGTTGCTTTTTCTGGTTGCTGTTAACGTTCGATTATCAAAGACTAAGTTAATTTCAATTTCGCTTTAGGCACATTTTCGGTTTGCCAGTTCTGCAAAAAAAAAATGTCCTGCTAAGGCTTCAAATATGCCTTCAAGCAGCAAATAAACACTAGAACTAGAACCTTTTTCCAATTCGTAATTATCTTCTTTTAATAATTAGTATTTTTTTTTTCTTTCTAAAAAGTGGTTAAATTTGCAACCTAATTTTTCGTTTAAATAAAACAATTTTTTCCGTGGTTCATTGTGTGAGTGACTTTTATTAGTTTTTTATTATATTTCATATTGACAATGAATGGGAGAACTACAATGGAAAATTGTGTAAATAATTGTAAATGTCTGCTTGGCTTATTTTGTGTAAATACATATTTTTACACTGGCGTCCTGCAAACAACTTTCCGAGCTTAGGTGGCATGTGAGAGAGAAGAAGAAGAAGAAGAATCTGACATGCATGCTATTAAAAAGAAAAAGTAACTAGAAAAAAAAATATCAATGAATATCACATACTACATGTTAAACCAATAAAACGAAAACTTTTGTAAAAACTGTTGTTCATACAATTTTCGTCATGAAAACCAAACAAATTTTGCAAAGAAAAAAGAATGTGTTGTATTGTGTTGTGTTTATGGTCAATATGTTTATTTTTTTGTTTGTTAATACACCTCATGTATACAATACAATATATCTTAACTCATACACCCACACTTGTCCAGTAATAACAAAGCAAAACCACCTCTTAGTCCATTCAATTCAGCTTGAAAGCTACTTTACGTTTTTTCACTCCCTCTTCTCCCCTCCTCCCTCTTCTCCCCTCCTCCCTCTTTTCAACTCTTAACTGACCTGTTCGTTTGTTCATGGTCATGGCGTTATAAAATACAATAGAAAGCAACAGTCAATTGTTATTTTGTATTTGTAGTTTTGAATCCATACATTCTTATGCCACCATACACACACCGTATGTGCCTCTGTATGTGTAATCGTATCCTTGTTTTCTTTCAAAACAGGCAACATGTGTTGCTTTAATACAACGATGATGAAGATGATGACGTTGTTTGTGCTGTTATTTTCGTTGGAGTTTTGGTTCCTTTTCAAATAAGGAAACAAGTAAAAAAAAAAAAGAAAGAACTGCCTGAACATAACAACATTGAATAAAACTAGGAACGAGAAGGCAAATAAACCAGCGAGGTGTTGCAATAAATTTAACTAGTGTTAGTTTTCGGTAACAGGCAATGAGATCCTATATAGATTTAAAGCTAAGTTTTCCATTCCTGTAAATATATTGAAGCCTAAAAGCATATAGAAATTTCAAAAATCCGGAATTTCGCTTTTAATGGCTCTGGGGCATTTAATATCAACTGTCGTCAGATGACGCACAGAAAGAAGTTGTTGACGCCTAACAATCTCAAAACTTCATAAAGTAATCAGAAATATAGATTGTTGATCTTTAAATTTAAATAAAATAAAATGTGTGGCTGGAAAATATCACCGGAAGTTTTTATTCGTTTGAAAGACCTATTAATGCCATTCTATGTAGAATGATAAAAATCGATGTATTGCAAATTTGAATATTCTCTAAGCAGCTTTCTTCTATAAAAGCCATCGTTTTTATGTTAGAGTGTTTCTCAACAAATATTTTAATTACATTTTTTTTTAAATAACAGCAAACATCGTACTCTCAAAATATTCTTCACTATTTTTAACAACCCTCGTTTAAATTTTATATACATATATCTGCGAAAAAAAAGAACAAGAACAACTACGAAAAGTGGCAACTAAAACCAGTAAAAACATCCTATGACATGCAACAAATTTCAACTAAATGCCATTAAAAACGTTTGGCCATTGTAGCTACGGTCATGCATGCATGTGAACTCACAACTACACTTATACAAAGTCTTATAGCCACACACGCACACACACACACATGCTCGCTTAATAACAGAAACACATAGAAGTATCTGTTGGGAATTTGTCGTTGAAAATTGGGAGCTTTAAAATTCCTTTTTATTTGTTCACTCGACATTGGATAAATTGAATGGCAAATTTGTGATGACAACAATAAAACGTAACAAGAACAAGAAAATTACCGCCAAAGGAGTAGTAGTGAATATACAAAATATTGAAGGATAAAATAACTATAAAAAAAAAATTCCAAACAGCATCAAGTGTAAAGAGAAATAAAGTTTTGCAAAGACTCTTTGTGAGTGCTGGCATTTTCGAAAAATTTTACTCCTTTTTAACTACGTTTATGCGGAAATTTTATATTTTTATGTGTAGACATAAGGCGTTGTTGTTGTTGTTGTTGCTATTGCATTAACGTTTTGTTGGTATTGGCGGTTGTTTGTTTATTGGCCGACTTCTGGTGTAATGGTCATGTTTGTTCATTCTGGGTGACATTTACTCTAGACCAACACATTTAGCATGATGTTGTGCTCATATTTTGGTTTATGAGTGTTTTCGTTTTTATATGTTTTTGCGCAGAAATATACCAAACGGCGAGGTTTAAGTATTGGAATTTTAAGACAGCGACATAAAGTTCCACTGTTTTTTTTTTTTTTTGTCTTTTATTTTTTATTATTATGCCAATGATCGTGGAAACTAGAAGAATGTTCTATAAATAGTGGTTCGGTAAAGAGTCAAATGTTGTGAAAAATACAGAAAAAACAGGAAATATACAGAAGAATGTAAAATATGCCAAAAGGTATGAAAAATTCAGTAACAAGTCAATGCCGAGATTCACCAAAAAAATAATATTCAGTTCCTTCAATAATACATCGCCTCCATACTGTTCCTCCTGGGAACTATGAGAAAATATGCACATACATCGTGCACGAAATACAGGGTCCGCCAAATAACTTTTTTTTTTAAATGCTATAAAAAAAACTATTGAATATTTTCTCAAATTTCTTGTTTTATTTGAAAGTACAATCCTTCCGGTTAATAAAGTAAAATAATTTAATTCAAACGGCTGCCTCGGCTGGCCATGCAGTAGCCTACACGATCGGTTAAATTTTTAAGCACACTATCGATTGTGTGCAGCTGTATTTGTTGTCTCTGGATTGTCGGCGTAACACTTATCTTTGACGGCACCCCACAAATAATAGTCCAACGGTGTCAACTCGCACCTCCGAGGTGGCTGATAATGCGACCTTTAAAAACAGGGCACAAAACATCGAGTGTAGCTTCGGGTGTGTGGCACGTAGCGCCGTCCTGTTGAAACCAAATGTTTCCAATATCCTCCTCTTAAATTTTTTTGAACAAAAATTTGTTCAACATGGCGCGATAACGATCGCCATTGACTGTAACGGCCACTCCTTGCTCCTCATTTTCGAAGAAAAATTACCCAATTATGCCTCTGGATCAAAATCCGCACCAAACAGTGACTCGTTTTGAGTGCGTCGACTTTTCAATGTATGCGTGCGGGGTTTCTTTGCTCCAAATGCGTCAATTTTGCTTGTTTACATACCCCCCAAGATCAAAATGAGCTTCATCTGAAAGTCGATCGCAGGTCCACTTTCCCAGCGTTGTTCAAGCGTATACACAACCATATTCGTTCAGTGGAAGGATAAAACTAATTATCTGTCAAATCAGACATGAGCTAAGTGTTACCATTCACGAAATAAGCACTAGTTGAAAAAAAAATCGTTAGATGGCGGACGCTTTATAATTGCAGAGTTCATAAATTAATCGAATTGCAAAAAATATATATTACATACGTTGTGCACGAATTGATCACTTAAAATGTTACGAGGCACAAAAGGTAATTAAACTCTGGGTCAGAAAATTGTTTCCAAATGTTACAAAGTTTTTAAAGAATGTCGAGCTCTGACGTGAACCTATTTTTTTATAAACATGCCACGTACATATTTATTAAATAAAAAATGTTCCACTATAACCCAATGCAAATTATTTAATCGGATTTATTGGCCCGTTAAATGTCACGAAATATCAACCTTTTTCCAACATAAAACTTTACCTTTTTTTATTAATTCCACTCAAATTCAAATACAGCAAGAAAAGAAAAATGTTAATTGTAACGCATACTTAATCACAAACAACCACAATTATTTTCATTAAAAAAAGAAAATAATTCATTTAATAAATTTTCTAAGAAATTCACATTTAAAATAATCGAAAGTCATTTTCCAAGAAGCAGTTGTGACTGTTTGTGTTATCAACAGCCAATAAGTGGCAAATGTGTTGTTCACTGATAAACAACAGTAAATTAATAAAACAATACAATTAAATAAAAACAACGTTCATATTGAGTGCTTTTGTCTAACAAACAAATAAATTAAATAAATATGAAATATGTTCAATTGACCAGATACTTTATTTGCCGTTTTGTTGCCAGAATAATTGTCATCCTCATCAATGTCATCATTTTAATATGAAAATACGTTTACATATTTAAATGGAAGAAGGCTTTAAAATACATCCTGTCATTAAATATTATAATAATTTTTTATTCTTTTACTGCAAGCGGCCACAAAATAATTTTTTGTTCAGCGTTAACTGAATATGACTGTAACTTGCTGTCATCGAAGTTGGAAAAATTGTATATAAAGTTATTTTTTTAATTTTTTTTTTTCGGTAAAAGCAAATTGCCAGGAATTGAAATAAAAATTTTTTAACTTAAATTTTTTATTTCAATTTTAAAATCCTTGCTGTTCGGTTTTCTTACACTGCATAGCCCATGTTGTACTCCAACATTTATGGCCATGATTTTAATATAACATTTGGATAACAAAAGAGAAATTTCTCTATTAAATTTCAAGGCTAATTGTTCGAAAATTTATTTTAAATTCAGAAAGACATGATAAGTATTCCAAGGGAAAGTCAACTTTAGTTTTAATTTATTAAAATTACTCAGCAAAGCAGAACAGCTGTTTTCGAAAACCACTACACTTTCATCATCAGTACTCATATGTATTTTTGTTTGTCACCATTTATTAGTGGAGGCTTAGTTGAATATGACTACAGTTTATTTATAAAAATTTGATTAGGAAATTACATACGAGAAACCGATGATAACACACTTTTATTTAATGCCCGTGTTGCCATTTGATTATATTCTTCTGTCCCATTTTCAGAATTTTTTTGTTCCATTACACTTCTTTTGTTTGTCTTCCTTTGTTCTTATATGTGAACTTTTAAATAAGGCCAGTAGCTTAAATTTGTAAAATTTTTTAAAATATTTTTTTTTTAAAAGCTACTTCTGTTGCATTAATCTGTGGCACTGTCTTTACACCTTTCCTACCTAAACTTTAAATGTTTCATTTTAGTGTGCTATTCAAATTATGCGTGCTTTTGCAGCCATTATTAATGGAAAATTAAATATTTAAATAAAATTGTATACATTACATTGCACCGATATTAATATGTGCAATTGTGAAAAAAAACCGTATATTAATGCACAATAATAAAAACAAAACGATTATATTCATATTGGTCACCTGATGGCATTCGATACCCTCCTCTGTGACCTTTTCAAAAAAAAAAAAAAAAAACTTAAACAATTACAAAAACAACGTTACAGAACACATCAAACATTTAATGCAAATGTTGTATGAAAACAATCACACGATATATTAATTAAAAATTCCATTTATTGTAAATACGTTACCACTACAACTACAAACAAATGTTGCAAAGGGAAAAAGTGGCAACAAGCATATTGTTTTTACATGTTATTTAATATTTAAAAAAAAGAAAGATAATTATTTTTTTGTATTCCTTGTTATTTTGGCGTGTTATTAATTTTTTTCTTCTCTATTTATTCGTGCAAATGCCTATTGGTTGGTTATCGTTTACAATTCCGTTACAATGCACATAAGTGAGCGAGTGTGTGAGTGTGTGCGTGTGTGTATCCGATTAAATTCGTAATGAGTTTAAGAGTGAGAGTTAATAATTGGTATTTAACACAACATGACGGCTGTTATGTGTTGGTGCTGTTGCTGCTGTTTGGCCCGGCTAAATGCATGAATAAATTCTTTTAAATTATTTTTTCTAGGAATATTGGCTGATCATCGTATTCATGCCATAATTTTAAAAATTGAGTTCAATTGAATGTAAATAAAATTGTTTACATACGCAATTGTAGGCATCTTTTCCACACCCGCTGCAATTGCAACGATTGTTTTTTGTGTGTCTATGGTGTGTCAAAGTAATTATTTTTTTTTAATACTTTGTGACATATCTCTGTTTAATAGCTTAAAACTTTAAAATCTGCAGAAAAAACTTTTTGGGAAAATATATCAAAATTACCAACATTCACTGCATAGTGATGGCTGCACTTCGTTGCTAGTAAAAGCGCACTTTTCCCATAAATTTTCCTTAAATTCATATCATATTGAACAGTTTGAATTATTTAAAAGTGTAAGGAGTAATTTGCTTCATTCTAAAGATACGCCTCTGCAAGCATTCGTCATATGAAATACTATTCTCCCTTATTCTGTAACTATTTGTCAATGCCGCCTCAAGACAATATAAAAAATAGGACATTTAAATACTCTGCATAATTAGTAATTGACTGCAAGGCTCAAAGCAAAGTCAACATCAGTTATTAGCAATTATTCAACTTACACAGCAGAGAAAAACACAGCTGTTTTCGAAAGTCGCTACACTTTCATTATCAGTACTCATGTGTATATTTGTTTCTCACCACTTATTAGGTAGGTGATAACAGTTTTAATTTGTAAAAAATTTATTAGGAAATTGCATTAAGAATTGCATCATATCTTTCTGAATTTAAAATAAATTTTCCATCAATCACTCTTAATTTAATTTTAGAATTGTTTGAAAATATTAATAATTTATTTTGATAAATTTAAACTTAATATATGTTTAAGTATACCTTATGAAATCCTCAACATTTTGATTTGTGCAATTGCTTAATTTTAAAAATGTTGGTAAAATTCGCGGAAATTTTAAAACCTGGAAATCATATACTGTATGAATTCAACTTCTTTTTGTAGAAAATATGCATCAAGGTAAAATTAGACACAACACTAGGTATGTTCAAAGCACTTCATGAAGGCCAGATACTGATTTGCACCAAAATAAATATAAATTTAAATAAATGTTGATTACAATGAGAAATGTTTAACATTTTTAGCCGAATAAATAGCTGTATTGATTCAAGTTAAAAAGATTCTAATATAAAGTAAATTGACTTTTAAAGTTTAGCAAATAATAACAAAAATCAAGTGTTTTTATGTGTACATTTCTATTTGTTTATATAAAACTTTTTAAATATAATATTCTATTATTTAATTCAAATTTATGGGTGAATGGATGTTGCAATTGCACTACAGCAAAAAACTTTCCTTGATTTAAAGAATCAAAATAAATTCTGTATATTCTCGTCTGTCTTCATCTGTATTGTCAACACTCCTTCTTTCTAGGTCCATTGCAATGCTCTCTATATATAGAGATTATCAAAAAAATAAATAAAAATTGAAAAAAATAGTGACTTTGCCAAGACCTTGTAATTTATATTATTTAAAGATCGTTATCGTTTAATTCCCTTCCCACGTGTATGTGCATTAAAAATCTTTAAAGAAATAGATGCAAAGCTACTCCTAAGGCAAAAAGTGGCTATGCCCTCTACAATCATATCAGCGCAATATTAAACAAACACGCTAAATACATATTGGCCAGCAGTTAATTTCGATTGTTATCACTTGAATATTATTTTGAATAAAGTTATTCCTATGATATTTATTTAATTGCTTCATTAGATATAAAAGAAAATATAGCAAACAATACAGCAAAAATAATGTTTGAACAAGCAAACAAAACCATTTTAAGAAACAAAATTATTTAGCAAATCGCAATAATAAAATTCAAACAGAATTTGAAACATATATTTAAACAGCTGGGGCTGCTTCCTTTTACCAGCAACTTCGGTTGTTATATAAACTCCAACATTGATTCAAAATGTTATCAGTTGCAATTCACCGCAATCAAATCAAGTTATTCTTCGAAAATGTTCAGGTTAAAGAACTGTTTTAAAGTATTTGTAGTCTGTCATTTGCTACTCCTACAAATAGGGCTGGGTGTGTCCGAACATCATACTCGTATTGTAGGTGGTACTCCCGCCACAATTGCTGATGCACCCTATATGCTGCAGATACGTTTAGATGGGTTCCTTCATTGCGGTGCCACCCTAGTTTCAGCTGATTATGCTATCAGTGCAGCACATTGTTTCAAAGAAATACCAGCTCAACGCTTTCGTGTAGTTGGTGGGGCTACAACAGTCATGGAAAACGGTATCAGTTCAAGGATTAGTAAAATATTTATGCCCAGAGACTACAATATCGATACAATTGATGCAGATATTGCTATACTGAAGCTGGCTAAGCCAATGGTAGGAGCATCAGTTCAGCCAGCACCTAAATGCACAAAGTCGCCTCAGAGCGGAAATGCAGCACAAGTGTTTGGTTGGGGACTAATAGCTGAAGATAATAATAATTTGCCAACTACACTTCAGACTGTTAATATCACTGTGATTGATACGGCTTTATGTAAACAGTCGTATGGCAAGAGGTTGACTGATTCAATGTTTTGTGCTGCTGCACCCGGAAAAGATGCTTGCGCTGGTGATTCTGGTGGTCCATTAATGATTGATGGCGAACACTGCGGTGTCGTATCATGGGGAATTGGATGTGGCCTGCCCAGCTTCCCAGGAGTCTACACAAGCATTCCACATATGATGCCATTTGTTAGAGCTGTTATGCCATATTAAATTAAATGTACTTAAAGTCGCAGGTTACCTAACGAAATCTAATAAAAAATTCGAGAAATATTTTTGTGGTATTTTATTTTAATTAGTGTTACTAACTGATACTTAAGAAACAAATCTATTCCTTTTTTCAACTCGGACCAGCACTCAGGGGATGATGAAAGGACGGGATGGTATTGAGAGAACAAATGAAGAAAGATAGAAGTTAGAGAATTGTTTGTAGCTTTTTCAACCTTTTACTTCGCCAGCTAATTTATGATATAGGGCCGAGAAGGAGGATGCTGTTACTCTGCTCTTTAGTACACGACAGTGTCAATCGCTGTTAGTTATGTTCAGTGACCAGTTCTATGCCTTCGTCATTGAAAACATGCTGACAGCAACTAACACAATCATGCGCTAATGCTGAGCAGAAGAATTCGACTCAATATTCATGATTGAGCGCTGAGGCGAACTCAGGACCCTCCACTTCATAGCCTCGTGTTAACTACTTCAGCCAACGGCACCCTCAATTAATATATTCATTACACGACAAAAAAAGTTTTTTTACTAGGTATAAAAAATATGTGATATTGTTTTAAGTACCAGACAATGGCAAATTATCTGTTGCTTAAATTATATATTTGCATATATTGTAGGAAAGACATAAATTTATTTAATTTATATTGTGCACATCTACACGAAATTACCTTTTAAATGATATATGTTTTATCAAAATTGGTGGATGTTAAGATACTTAAAAGTGTACCACATATATGTGCCGTCTTTATGTATAAAACGATATGTTCTGAAAATTTGCTTATTGCAATATTAATTATGGTGATTTTTCAACGAAATTGCCAAACTTAAATATTTATTTATTAATACATTTTCTTCTGCTAAAAAAAACCAAATTGGGAAGCTTTTCATTAAAAAAGATAATTTTGGAACGAAATTTTCTTTTTTACCTTTTAGCAGCTAAGTATACCAGACAAATGCATTGACGATTGGTAACTCAATATTAGAGAAATTCAAGAGCTTGTTTTTAAAACATAAACCGGAATACTCCTCTGCTACATACCTGTTATTGTTTATCCTCGTCAGTCTATTTGTTAAAAAAAAATTGCTGATTTATTTTAAAAATATTTGTACTGTGCCCCACTGTGCATTGTTGTCGCCATAGATATTGTAATAGACTACCAAGACTGTGGATTGCCAATTCTATCTTACTCTAGTTCTTTGAAATAAATTCTCTTCGTAAAGAATGGTGGTTTATACTTCCCTCTCTCAAATATTTTATTAATATTTCTTCGGGATCTATTAAAGAACTTGAAATTAAATTAAAATAAATAAACTTATTACCATCGTTTAATCTCTTTTAAACGTTACATATCTTACATTTTCTCAAAAAAAAAAAAAAAAAAAAAAATATTTTTTTGTTGTAAAAATCCTTGTTTTAACTCACAGAGATTCTGTATTTCTATTCTTTTAACTGCAATATGCATGTAGTTTTAAAAAAATTACATTTTTCTTGTTTGTCTTGGTTATTTTTTTAAATTCATTTTCATTGAAACTTCGTTTACTTTTCTAACACCCTTAAGAAATGTAATTCATTAAAAATATGTTCCACACACACACACACGCAATGTATGTATCAGCACATATTCCTGCCATCCTGATATTGCAACAAGCATTTAGCTTGTTATACTTTTTTTTTTTTTTTTTTTTGTTAAGTTATAAGAGTTTGCTAAAGAGGGGCTGAAAAAACGATACTTTTCCCACTGCTGCTGTAGTAGAGTAGTAAATAAATATATATTTTTAATTGCATTTCAATTACGAAAAAAGTACCACTTTTTTCATTTGCTTTATTTCCATTACAAAAAAAAAAACAACTTCATGCTTTTATATTTCCATGTTAAATATTTGCATAAACTATTTTTTCTTACTGTGGAACGAAAAAAAATATATATAAAAAGTATTCAACACACAAACCCTTGTACTCGTCCTTGTCCTCTTCTCTGGATATTTATATTTCTGTACCCATTACCCAGCATTTTTTTCATAAATGAATCTTTAGCTATTTGAAATAGTCGACTTATACTCATTCGTATTGTATGTTTAAATATTCCCAAACCCACCAGTGTATATTCGTTTAAAAACAAACTCATAAAACAATAGTTTCACAAAAAAAAAATAAAAAATAAAAGAAAAAAAGTCAGCTCAACAGAACTGCAAAAAAAAATATTCTGAATTCCACATCATTGAAGAAGTAATTACAGAATGATTTTTCCGTTCATTTTCTCCGCTTGCCATGGAAAATAAAAATGTCTGTACATGGGCCTTGTATGTGTGCATATGTATTTGTGCGTGTTGGTGTTCATTATTTGTCCTCTTTAAAAAGTAATCAGGGTTTTATGAATCTTATATTAAGCTCAGATTTAAGTTTGGTAGTATAGTTTTAGCATCAGCAGTAACTATGAAATGGTAATAATTTCAATAAATGCGAATTTAATATGAAAGCTAAAAAATACAACAATCAGTTGTAATAAAAAATTTATATTTTACGGGCCGGGCCAGCAAGCAGACAACACTTTATGTAAAAAAAAAAAAAAAAAAAAAAAAAAAAAAAGACTTCCGAAAGAAAAACAGTCGTATAAACTGTCAAATTTTAAAAGGATTTGGGGCAGGAAGACCAAAACCATATGTCATACATACTCGTGTCTTGAAAAAAAAGAAACATTTTTCGCTGTTAATTCGGTTTAAGGACTCAATTGCAGAATACATTAAATCCCTTTAGTAAATTTCGTATTAAATGGTTTTTTAATGGCTGCAACTTGTTGAGTAACTTTTTTGTGATATTGACAAGGTTTGATTAAATAAATAAATAAATGAAAATGAATACAAATAAAAAAGAATATATCGTCAACGGCAGGTTTTTGTACTCGTTGTATAAAGCCTTAATTGTATTATGCTCTTATGAAAACCGTTTATATAACAGCAGATATTTCTTTGTATATGCGGCTTTATTTTCTAAAACTAAATAAAAAATCTGTTTCAATTTAAATATAATTTATTTCGCAAACTAATCGATTTCGCAGATTTATTTGTTAACGCTTTTTTTCCACCACATGCGTTTGATGTATTTATTTAATAGATACACCAGTTTGTACTTAAAATTTATGAACTGTCAAATAATAAATTAAAAAGATGTGGCATGTTTGTTAAGCCCAATTCTAGTTAAGTATTTTTAAAAGGTTCTATTTTATACGTTTTTAATTTTTAACTAAAAAATAAAAATTTTTTTTAAGTATTTTTAAAAGGTTCTATTTTATACGTTTTTAATTTTTAACTAAAAAATAAACAATTTTTTCTTTCTGTCTCCAATCGCTTTACTGCCTGCCCTGTCATTCCAGCCCGATGTTGTTTGTTTTATTCGTTGTATTTTATGAGCCTTTTTGCATAATTTATTTTCAGTTTTATTTCCGTTCCTGAACTAATCAGAAAGTGTAATTTCCGTTTTGTATTGAATGCAACAGTTTTTTTTTTTTTTGCTGACAGTTTTCACAAATGAACACAAGAACTATACAAAACATAAAAGGAGCATGGGCCAAACATTGACCTTACTGGCTTGGTTGATGACGTAAATACATTTTTTTTTATACATAAAATCGTTATTTAACTTCAGAGGCATAGCGAGAGAATAAACATTCGTTTTTTTTATATATATTATTTTAAAAATATTTGCGATTAGATTGTGAGAGTACTTTTTAGTGTCACAGGTAATTTTTTTTTTCAAGCGCAACATTAAATACAATAGGTTCAAAGGGACTTTATTCAACACGATGTACTTGGCTTTATTAATTCGGTTCTTTTGCATTGCCCTAGGTCTGTGGAACATCTTAATTTTCTGTCTCTTGTTGCATCAAGCCATCCTTTATCTCTAACAAAAAACAGGACAAAGCTTTCTATACGTCATACTGTGCAGGTTTAGTTCACAAACAAAGATTCTAATTGCTTATAGCCTTTTAAAATATTTTGTTAAGCTAATATTTTAAGAAATACTAAAAATAAAACTTTCTATTTGAAAGGGTTTTGTTCCAGAAGATACTTCAACAAATAAGATTTAATCTGTAGATGAAATAAATAAATAAATAAAATATTTTTGAAATGGTGATCAACCATGTCACTGTATCCGATTTTGTTCAAAAAGGGCCTTGATTCTGCATTTCGTTGGCTTAATATAAAAAAGGCGTAACTCGAGTTTGTGTTACTTTGGAGTAGAAGGCAGAGACCTGATAAAATCCGTAAAATTTCTGACACAAGAAAAGATTTCATGCAATTTTTAATAAAAAGATGCAACACATTTTATTAAAAATGCATACACATTTTTTTGTGTCATAAGTTTTACGGATTTTATTAAGTTTTTTTCTTCTTCTGTAGAGTAACAAAAATCGAGTTACGCCTTTTTTATATTAAGCCATCGATTTTTATATTTTTGAAATTAAATATTAAGCGGCGTGGCCACACATCAAACTGATGCCTCAAACTTGTATATGTGTTGGTAAAATTCAGTTTGACAGTGAAAATATAAATTGTTTTGATATTCTTCAAACTCACATCAAACCATACGTGTGAGTTTTTTTTTCACCTTTTTTGGCCGCTTTAGTCAATTCTGTTTATGTTATCAAAAATGATTTCATTTCCAAAAATTGTTTCGTTTTCGGAGGAACTAAAATATCGAATCAATTCCCTGTGGCATGACTGAATAGTTTGTAATCTTAATTGATTTTGCTCCATGTACCATTAAATACATTAATTGTGTTAGAAATAAATTCTATTATTTTTAAATACTCACCTATAGCGTTTAGTCTGCTATCATATTCAGTGAATCGCTCTTAATAAGCGGTAATAAGCAAAAAACACATGAGTACTGATGATGAGAGTGTAGCGACTCTCAAAAACAGTTGTTCTGTCCTGCTGTGTATGTTGTATGGTTAAATTGATATAACTTGGAATATTCATGTCTATCCGCATTAAAACCAATTACTAACAACAGCCTATAAATTTTAATTGAATTCAAAATCATTTTATATTCCCCCTTATTTTGTAACTATTTGTCAACATCACGTCAAAACAATATCAGAATTAAAACACTTCTGTACTCATTCTCTTCAACAATTATCAATTTCTAACAACCTCTTTCTATAATCAAGGGCATAGAGAGTAGACGCAGGATATTGGAAGTAGTTAATTGTTAAACACAAGGACTAGGTAAGTGTTCTTTTTCTGATATTGTCTTGATGTGACATTGACAAACAGTTACAGATTAAGGGGGATATTTATGTTTAAGCTTGTTTGATATTTTTTTGATCTGCAAATTAATTGCTAATATAAAAATTTATATAAAACTTCAAAATATTTTGACAACCTCTAGCGTAGAATATTGCGAAAGTGTTCATACGAAATTTAGAAAATATCAAGTGTACATAATTTGGGGATGCCCCCCAGGCTATTTATTATACTTCCTTGTGCTACGGCTATACAAAAAAATAAAATAAAAATTAGTGAAACTACAGTAGCCGCTCGGTTATATGAACATCCAGAATAGTGAACAACAAAATTTAAACACATGGGGTTCTAAAGAGTGAACACAGCCTATCTCTATTATGTGAACAGCTTTCAACCGTTAATTTTTTTAAATGTTTGTCTTGTTGGAAGTATGTTCTTCCCCGAAATAAGTGAAAACCCTCAAACTGTTGATTGTGTTAATGTTTTGAGTGTTGAGTTGTTGAGTAATTATCTTACATATTAAAAATCGGTTCTTCCCCGAGATAAGCGTGTGCGTACGAATACAAAAAAGCTTTTTGAAGTCTTTAGTGTTTGTTACATAGTGCATCGAAGATGAAGCGCAAGGTGTTAACGTTATCTGAATAAAAGTGACATTTCGGATAAAGGTGCAAGCGTTACTTCTCTTGCACACAGATATGAAGTGGCCAAGTTAACAATTTGTGCTATTAAGAAAAATAAAAATCCGATTTTGGAAGTGACTGCAAAAAGTAAAGGAAAAACTAAAAGGAGAACATTGAGAGAAGCTGAAATGTCGTTGGTGGAGGCGAAGCTATATCATTGGTTCAATCAACAAAAGCAAAATATTTAAACGACCAAAAAAGTTCTATTAATGCAAGTGATGGTGGCTGCAGAAATTTAAGCGACGATTTGGTTTTTATAGATATCCGGTGAAAAATTATCGTCCAATCCGGAGTTTGTACATCATTTAAAAGAGAACTCCATTCTTTAATTTACAAAGCGGACGAAACTGCCCTATTTTGGAAACTGCTTCCAGACAAAACATACGTTTTAAGAAGTGAAAAAAGTGCACCTGGAAGAAAAACCGATAAAGCACGTCTTACATTCCTGTCCTGTACAAATGCTACTGGTGATAGGGAAGGCAAAACGGAGGCAATCGAAGCATTCAATAACGTTATTGCTTGGAGTGAAAATATTATATCTGATATTAATGATATTTTGGTATTGCGCAAATGCAGGGACAAGGCAAAATCTCTTGAAGCAAAAAAAGTACAAAAAAATTTAACCGACTTCTTTCATGTTCATTAATTATTAAAAAACATTAAAAATAAAAACTTAATTTAATAAAAGTCATATGAATTACTTATTTTTTATTCTCTCGATTTAGTGAACTTCTCCATTTAGTGAACAGGCTCTGTTTGAATTAGTTCATATAACCGAGCGACTACTGTATAACCCTTTAAATTCTATTTGCAAACTCGCCATAAATAAAGAAATAATAATAGTTGCTTACATATATGTATGTAGTAATTTATTTTTTGTAACTTTTTAAACAATGAAGTTTTTATTTAAAATACCAAAACAAAAAACAACTTCTTGCTTAATTAAATGCGATTTTTAGCACCTCTATTTACATAATTACGTATGCATATATTTAAATACATTCTTTAATATTAAATCCCGTGAGTCTCCGTAATTTGTCTCCAATGCCACATTGTTAACCTTTTGAATAAACATTTTTCGAATTCATAGTATATTTTTTCCCCCCATGTCACAATCCCCTTGGAGTGGAAGCTCTAGGAGTAACTAACTCAGTGCAATCATAAATTCATTGAGTAAACATTGTACTTAATACTTTAACCATTTCATATGCAACATGTAACATAATCATGTAGACAAAATAAAGTACAATGAAATTGTTAGGTGGCATATAAAAATACACATACTGGTAAATAAAAGCGTACAAGCAACGTCCTTCCATTTTATTGTATATGTCTGGTTGTGTGTCTGGGTTTTAAATGTAAAACAAAAGGTAAATTTTGCAACAGCAAAATGAAAGTTACAGCTTGCAGTAGTTGGTCTTACTGAGGCACAGAGAGAAGCGTTCAGGCGACTGGCTGTAAGTCTGTTAGTTGGCATGTAAACACACATACATGCGTGTTTCCACAAGCACATACACACATACTCGTATGTTAATATATGTATAGACAACTACATGCATATGTGGCTGTTTTTAAATATTCCAAAATTTTAGCATAAATTTATAGTAAACAAACAAAAGGAACTTAAAAAAAGTCCCTCATGTTTGCGCACAAATGGGATTTAAATAGCAAAATATGTACACACACACACACACACACACAACATAAACAACCATATGCATATGCGCTTGCTAAAAAAATATGTACATGAGCATATATTAGAGGAAGTGTAATTTGCTACAATAAAAATCTAGCATAGTTTTGGGGGCCACACTATTGCATATCAGATGTCTGTGCAAGTGCAAAAAAGATTTTACTTCCTTTTTCTATGGCGCGCGATTTAATAGCAAGGGATCTTCTCACAGCTTTTACTGCATACTTTAAGGTGGCTTAAACTGGTATATTCAACAGAGTTTGTTTTTGTACAAAGTGCCTTAATATTCATTATTTATTTGGTATTTGTATTGTGTGTTGGTGCTTCTTTAGAGATTTAAGTTGAAATAAGCCTGGGAAAATACATATACATTTGATGTCCTTAAATTATTTCACATTATGCGATAAATAAATGTATTTTTTGATATTGCATAACTTGAGGTTTTCCATTAGATTTATGTTAACAAGTTCATTCAACACCTTTGAAAAATTGTATTCTTCAAATTTAAAGTGCTGCGACAACAAAAATTTTAAAATAGTCTAAAGGTACGTTCACACTTATCAAATATTTGCCCCGAAAAGCGTAACCACTAAATACTAATGAAAAATATTTTTGTTCAGATACGAGTTTATTTAGTAAAACAATTTCATACAAAACTAATAGACGTGTCATGAATCCAATATTATTGGATATCTACTATTTAACTCAAGAAATACATTTTTGAATTAAGAAGTTTTTTATTAGTGTTTAGTGGTTACGCATTTTTTGGACAAATATTTGTTAAGTGTGAACGTACCTTAAGCGATTAATAAAATTTTTAGATCCACATGGTATGCAGCAAAGGATCGACTCATTGGTTTTAATAAAAAAAAATAAATAAATAAATTTATATATATTACAATATTTCGCTATGAACAAGGATATATGAAAATTTAAAACAAAACTGTTTATGCAAAAGTCTTTTATTCATTCATCGAAGCATCGTATAACGAGTTTGTTTTGCTTTTTTCCACAGTCCACTAATTTTGTTTAATTTTTAACTTTTTCTTTTCAGGTAAACCCTCAAAAGTTATACATTTGCGTAACATTCCAAATGAATCCGGTGATGCTGATGTCATTGCCTTGGGTGTACCTTTTGGTCGTGTCACAAATGTTCTTATATTAAAGGGCAAAAATCAAGCATTTTTAGAAATGGCCGATGAAGTTTCCGCCACAGCAATGGTCTCATGTTATAACATTAATCCGCCACAGATGCGCGGTCGCATGGTTTATGTACAATTTTCAAATCATCGTGAATTAAAAACAGATCAAAATCATGGCGTAAGTACTTAATTGTTTCTCTTTATATATTTTATTCTGTTGTTTTTTGTTTTCCATTTTATTCGTTAAATAAATAAAATTTTTTCCAATTAGAAATAAATCTCCTTGTCATGTTGGACAATTTTGGCTTTGAGTTTGTAGAAAAGAAAAAGGATTTTCTTTTTTTAATAAAATAACTTTTAGGCTAAAAATAAAAAATTATTTGGTTTAATTACTTGATCTCTAAAATGAACAGGATGAAAAATTTTTCCAGGATGAATAGCAGAAAATTTTTATTATTTTTACACATTGTTGCGTAAATGTTTTAACCTTTTGTGCATAATAAAAGTATTCGTAAAGGAAAACAAAATTTCAAAAAAAAAAAATAATAATAATAATAATATTTTATTGCCTAATCATTGCAAACAAAATAGATTGATTTCTATTGAATTTAAACTCTTGGCTGTGCTACTCTCATTTCTTCAATGAATTTTTTACATTCGCTTTTCCTAAATCATATTTTATCATTATCAGATTTCTTCGATTAAAAGTAGCCGTAACGAAGAGTGGCTACTTTATTTTTTTATTTATTTATTTTTTTGGCAAAAGTGTATAAGATAAACACCGCTACCTGGTATAACATTCTAACCCGATGGTGCTCTTAACACCGCAGGAAGTTGAATGCCCACCACTACTCCTGTACGGCTCAGAAGCCACACGAAAGGCAAAAAAAAAAAAAATTCCACTGTTACTTTTCTATTTGTGTTTTGCATTGTGTTGGACTGAGAGCAGAATCTTATGCTCAGCCGAGTGTAGATATCCGATCGAGACGATCTTTAACGTCGGAATACCACCATCTTTTTGAATGCGGGAGTTTTTAATGTTTCAGGGAAGATTTTTTAATATATTTTCTATGTTTGAAGTAACTTTTGTATTGTTAGTTTACACTAAACACTTTGTGCAAAACTTATGGCACAAAGCCTATTGCTTTGAGGACGGTCGAGGGTGCATGTCGAAGTGCATAACCTCACCGAGTAGTTGCGGTATTATTTGGCTACTCATTTCTGCTTAAGCTAAATGTAATATGCGCACACATTTATGCTCGTTAACCTTTATTCTTCATTGCCTTAATCATTTCCAATTAAAGTACGTTTTAACAGCCAACCGAAAAATGTCATCAACGGCATTTTTCAATTAATTAAAAGAATATCATGTTCAAGTCGTTTTTTTCTCATATACTTGATTACAAGCACATGTCTGTCTGTCCGCTTGACAACTCTTACAAAATGTTCTTGGCAATGCGTTTGTTGGTTTTAATTTTCAAAACTCTTGGGCGAAATGTTGGTAAGCATGTCCATTGCTTTCTTTCTTTTTCTGCTCTGACTAAAACTTTAAACAGTTTTCTCAAAAACCAATTTTCTAAATTCAATTTTCATCTTGAACCCACTTAAACTTTGTTAGAAAGAAAGCAAGACCGACCCAACATTAGAAGGTTGAAACTTGTTAAAGAAGAAAAACGAAAACGAAGAACAAGTTATGAAAAACTAACACATATTTTTTTTTTTTTTGTTTTTTTAAGTAAACTGAGTGCGTATGTCGTATGATTTTTTATTTTAAAATTCCAACAGACATTCGTACTTTTTCTGCCAAGTTACACACACAATTACACTTCAAAGAACAGAACAGAGAAAAAGTAATAATAAAAAAATACCGCCTGCTGGCTGCCGCCTTTTTTGCCTGGTTGAGCTAAACTTGTTTGTTATCACCATTAGTGTAGAGCTGCAGTCAAATCGTCAGCACAGCACGTGCTGCTATTTCAAAAAATATTTTTCTTCCTGACACACCATTTGCGAAGAAGATGTATCACTGCTACCTTTCACCTTATAGTTGGAAACACTACACAAGAACCATCAAAACAAAAATTTAGTTTGCAAAGAAAAAAGCGATACTTTCATGATGAAATGCCACATTTATATGATTAAAACTCTTCTTCCCAGACAAAAAGCAAACGAACATAAATACTTTTAAATCACACTTGTTTGTGTACTTTCTATTCTTTGCTTTAGACAAATACTTAAATAGAATTACTCGCACATGCCCACGTACTTTTCATAACCGATAGAAAGACCGACAAACAATCGGTCATAAAAGTTGATATTTGCCAAATTGGTTTCTATATATGATATGAATGTATTTTTTAATTTAGCAAAGAGAAAGAACTGTTTAGGAAACCATTACAGTGCTAAAGCAAAAGTTATTGCACCAGACTTTGCAATAAAAAGAATGGGGAGACTATAGAAAATCTAAATGAGCGTCCATTTAAAGCTTAATTGCATCAATTACTCATAACACTTTCGATACCGTCATACGCAACATCCTTGCCAACGCAGCCAATTATTCGGAAACAACACCAAGAATACGAAAATAAAGAGAAATATATGTTTGTGTAGATTTGCCTGTGATTACGTTTAAAAAAAATCATTATCTCAATCGATCTGATAACTTTATTCCTTCTGATTATTAAAATCCATCAAATAATATACAGATTATTTCATAAATTATCCTACAAATCTTAAAAAATTTCAAAAATATAAAAAAAATATATATGTATGTATGTAGTAAGAATTTTAACGAACATTTTATATTGCTATATTAAATTGAATTAAGATTCATAGGCTAATTGTTCGAAATTTCTTTAAATCGCAGAAAGACATGATAAATATTCCAAGGCACAAAGGAAAGTCAACATCAGTTTTATTCAACTTATACAGCAGAGCAGAACAGCTGTTTTCGAAAGACGCAACTGTTTGTCACCACTTATTAGGTGGCTTAGTTGAATGTGATAACAGTTCCTATTTACAAACACAATACACATGAGCACTGATGATGAAAGGGTTGCGTCTTTTGAAAACAGGTGTTCTGCTCTGCAGTGTAAGTTGAATAAAACTGTTGTTGACTTTCCTTTGTGCCTTGGAATATTTATCATGTCTTTCTGAGATTTATAAAAATTTCGAACAATTAGCCTATGAATCTTAATTCAATTTAATATAAAAAAAAATATATATATTTTCACAGAAGCAAAAAAAAATTTTTTTTTTATTAAAGAAGCTTCCACTTACGATGCAGAAATCGCTCTTGATATCCTCACTCGCAGAAAAAGCTTCTAAATATTTGCCATATAATATTCGTGACAATATGTATTAATACGCCTGAAAATATGTATTGATACACCACACATTTTTCTGTGGTGCACTTTTAAGGACCTCATCGTCCGCCAATATTAATGAAATATATATATTCACCCCTATCATGAATAATTTTTCTCTCGAAATTTTTCCCTTTTCCCTACAATTGTAATGATGAAAAAATTCCCCGTGAATGTTTTTACGCTAAAATTAAATTCCCCTGATCGTGAATGACGTTTTTCCCGGGAGATTTTTCACTTTTCCCTTTAATTTATGCACCTAGTTTTTGGTGGGGAATAGAGTAGAAAATATAAGTATTTTCTATTATAATTCGAATATTAGAGTTTGCAAATTTTATTTTAGTGCCAAGATCCGTTAATAAGACACAAACTTATGTTTTTTGCAACAAATCAAAACATTAAGAATATTTTTAATTTGTTTTTTTCGGTTTCCAAAATGTATCCAAATTATTTTATTACTAAATATTTACTCATACTTTTTTTAAATTGTTTTAAATTATTGCATAAACTTAAACTTTTCAACATAAATTCTTTAATTTTTCATATTGTTTTCGGCTTCTTCTCCTTTTTTTTGCATTCACTGAGAACTGATAGCGGGAATAATTTCTCACGGGGAGATTCACGATACCATTTTTTCCTTCGAGTGGAATAAAAATTTCATGTGAACAAAAATTCCCCTTGTTATTCGCGATAGGGGTGATTTTGACAGTTATTTCTATATATCTGTATAAATGTTGTTGGTAAATTTGTTAGCATATAAGAGTAAAATTTGCTTAAAAGTCAATCATCATCTTTCTATATTACAGACATACACATAAAGATTTATTTTTAATATATCTTCTGGTGTATCGTATTTACTATAAAGTTTTAATTTACAACTTATTTAAAAAACTGCAGCTACTTCCTTCCTATAGCTCCATTTAAGTTTTAATAAAACTTACAAATCCTACATTAAAGCTGAAAGTCATACAATCAGCCAGTTATCAACGTCCAAATCAGCACAAAGCAGCAGAACTCATCACAAGCTTCAAGATAATCTTACATATCAAATGTGCTCATTCGTATCTATGATTGTAGTCTTCAATCTTACAGCTCAAGAATTTTTAAGGTGGCAGTGTGCACAAACAATTTCAAATTTGTATTTATGGTATTTTTAAAGATTTCTGTGTGCTTGTTTGTGTCTGTGCATGTGTTCCTAAAATGGACGTTCACTGTATGTGGGTGATTTTACCCAAATATTTTACCATATGTGTGCGTGAGTGTTAGTTTACAGTTTTTACCACATCTCTAACATTTTTGTCATACTAATGGTAAACGATTTTTTTAACTTTCCTTTTTTTCATCTCTCTTTTTAATTTTTACCTGTGTGTGTGTGAGTATGCCATATTTAGAAGATCTATTGTCATCATATTTTATCCACCTCAGTCTTACATATGACTAGCAATATGATTGTCATTTCCTCTACTCATACTTTTGCACAATACTCGAATTTTTTTTGTTCTTTGCTCATTGTGTATTTGTCCAGGCGGCAAAAGCTAAACAACATCTGTGTTTTCGTTATACTTTCTCTTGCTTACATTTTTTTTTATTTTCCTTAAGAAGACATGGGAAAAATAAAAGATAACTGTGCTCTATAGAGTCTTAAGAAGGCACACATGCTTTTAAGTAAATTAAACTATAGATTTATTTGCACATGGAAGTGTGTAGCTGAAGGTGGCAAGCGGTGGCAAGTTGGTGAACGAGCCTGCATTTAAAGCTTTTAGCCTGTAGATTGCTTAAATTAAATTTTTTGTCAGCCTGCTTATCCAGTTGGGAAATTAAATCTGGTGATAAATCGAAATATTTTTTATATTAAAATGTATTCATACTTCTGATGAATATTTGTATTAATTTATTTTTTGCAAATTTCAATTTGTCATTCAATATTTATTTAATATTTTAATAATATTTATTTATTTATTTTAATATATTTATTAAATTCGAAGTCTTTTTATAAAATTATTATATTTTTTCTTATTTATTATAAATTTTATTTATTGATATCAATAAATAAAATTTGCAATAATTTTTTAAAAAGACCTCGAATCTAATAAATATATTAAAAAGAAAAAAAAAATTTTTTTTTTTTAAATTCCTGAAATATACACGTAAAAAATTTAAGAAGTAGAAGTGGTAATTGATAAGAGTGTGTTAGAACCATAAACTGTTAACCGGCAGTACGTGTCTATGGACTTTTTAAAGGTTAAAAAAAATGCTATCCAAACTTTTGTTATTGGAGAATTTTTAAAGATTTAGAATAGAGCTATTTTATTCCAAATATTCAAGTATGTGCTGTGAATCGCACGATTGTCGAATCACATGCGACTAGGAAAACGCCAATTTCTTTTGAACGATTTTGAGCGATTGCGAACTCCAGTACACCAATTTTGTGACTTCAAATCGAAAACGCTTTATTTCATGCGATAAGCGATTTCCATCATCACATGGCCGATTAACTTTAACGTCTGTATTATTAAATCTATTATCTTAAAGTTAATTGGAATTCTCTTAAAAACCTGGAAAATGCTTTGTTTTTGTCTGGCGAGAAATTAAAAAAATACTGAAAAAATCCCAATTTTGGATTTTTGAATTTTTTATTTGGAAATTCTTTGTACTGGCATAATTTTCCAACCTAGTGCGAATTTTTAGTAGAAAATATTGATGAATTTAAAATTCTAAAGCATATCTTTGTTTACTACATTTTTTATGTTTTTAAATGTTCATTTATTTAAAATTACAAAATTTTAGCATAATGAAAATAGGATGACACACCCGAAATAAGTCAGTATGCCATCAGAAAGTGAAAGCCACAAAAATATATGGTACCAACAGAAATTAAAACCAGTCTCTAACAGTATAAGGACAATTAATGTCTAAAAAGGAGTCACTTATAGGCCCAAAATCAAGATACAAGATCTCTAAAAAAATCTCAAGCTAAAAAAATCTCTAAATCTCAGAAATAACAGAACAACATATAATAAAATAATATTCGATTCGCATTTCTATATGACAATACCACTCAATACTAAAGCATCCTTTAAAATATTCGTTTTCTAGTGTTACAAATCATTACAGCAGTCGCTATGTAAGATATAAAAAAAAAAAAAAGTTTCAAAATTATGCAGGAATTCTACGCAAATAATATGGCCTAAAATATTTGTGATCATCTTGAAAAATAATTTAAAGACAGAAGAAGTTGTTCATGAACACCACAAATTATCGGCATAATTTTAGAAATTACATTTTGAAGAATGTTTTAATTACTTATTTGAGAATGTTGTGATTAAATCATTATACATTTCATGCGAAATTGCTCTTAACTCTTACATGTCTGCGGTCACAAGCAGCATTAAACAACATCTTTGTATTATTTCGGTTTTTGTTGTTGACGAACATGTGTTTAAATATATTAAAATCTCAAGGAAACATATACTTAAGCATATTTAAGCAGTTGTTTTAAATACCAAATAGTCCATCATAAGAATTTAACTTAATATCCTTTAACGTATATCTTTTTATAACCCATTGTGAGGTAAATGGAGTTTTCGTGCTAATTAAATTGTACAAATAACTCAATTTTTTTTTTTTTCAATAGTTTTCCTTGGTTAACGATTGCGATAGCTGTTCCCTTAAATTAAAGCATTTCTTTGTAATTTAATGTATCTTTGGCAGTAAGCAGATATGTGTTTCTATATACCCAAGACAGTAACTCGGGATTATGAACAACTTGTGTAACCCTTAATAAAAGGTATTTTACAATAATTTGGCAGGAAGTGGTATTCCATTTTTAAAAGTACTGAAATAGTGAGCACAGCGTTGAATTTTCACCCACTCATTTCATTGATGTTACAATCTTTTTAATAAAAAGTTAATTTCAGGGACCGTAACTGTTATGACTTATCAAAAAAATCAAGAAATAAGAGTTATTTTTGATTTTTATATGTTTAGATAGAAAATAAGAGTTATTTTTGATATTTATTATTTTAAATGAAAAATAAAAGTTATTTTTGATTTTAATATTTTTAAATGAAAAATAAAAGTTATTTTCGATTTTTATATTTTTATATCAATAATAAAAATCAATTGAAAATTCGTGACATAGGTAATATGTTTGTGTTTCCATGGCTTCGAAAATTAGCTTTAATTGTTCATTCTGTACCTGCCACTCAAGTCAGTGTAGAAAGGTCATTTTCAGCACTCAGATTAATATTGGGAGATTTGAGATATAATTTATCTGAGGAACATTCAAAATCAATTATGATGGTAAAATTGAACACCTGAAAACGACCTCTTAACACTGACTTGAATGGCAGCCAAAACTTATAAGCTATTTCTATGCATTCATGTTTTTATAGCTGATAATGGATAAGTCACATAATATATTATATTCATATAGAAATTTGAATGAAGCAGCATATTATAATACATACGGCATCAACAAATAAATACGAATTTTGAATTGATTTTTATTATTGATATAAAAATATAAAAATCAAAAATAAGTTTTATTTTTCATTTAAAAATATAAAAATCAAAAATAACTTTTATTTTTCATTTAAAAAAATAAAAATCAAAAATAACTCTTATTTTCCATTTAACCGTAGATCGATCCGTGGCACAAAAATGTGCCAAATGAATTTTGTTTTACTCTTTGTTTTGTTGTTAGTGAATATTGAATTCTACTGTTTAACTAATTTGTTTCTGAGTCATTACTATTTGGTTTTTTTATTTTTTTTACAAATATATTGAAAGCTTTTTCTATAATTCCAAAACTTCATAATTCCATCCTATGGCACTAAAATGTCCCATACAAAATTAGAGATGAAATTCCAGATCCATCATCGATGAGTATCAGAAAATCCGAAATGAAAACTGCGAAGCGAGCCCGTTGTTATGACTGCTATCTTTCTGGTGACAATAAGAATAAAAAAACTACGCTATTTTGTTGCATTTGTAACAAGGCTATATGTAAGGATACGCATGCTGATAACATTTGCACCTTATGTGTTTCAAACAAAAAACATCAATAATTATAATTCTAAGTGACCAAAAGTTACTCTTCAATTTTGCTATTTTATATTTTATATTTATATTTTCTTTGGCTATAATAAAAATTAAATAAATATGATGTTTTGTGTAAAAATTTTCTAATGGGACAAATATGTGCCAAAGGATGGAATTCCGAATTTTTTTTAAGGATCGATCTACGGTTAAAAAAATAAAAATCAAAAATAACTCTTATTTTTCATTTAAAAAAAATAAATATCAAAAATAACTCTTACTTTTGATTGTTAAAATAAAAATCAAAAATTTAAAAATCATGCAATATGTTGGATGCATTTCGCCTAAAAATCATGATGGTGTAATTAAAAGTTTTCTACGATGTTCATTTATGTATGATTTATTTCTTCAAAAATTGAAAAATAACTCTTATTTCCGCTCCCTGGTTAATTTTAATTGTATAAATTGTTTTAGTTGTTCTTGCTGATTTGTTTCCTTTGATTTTACATCATATGCTGGTTAAATTATTCCATAAATTATAGATGAAACTATGCGAAATTGCAATGGCCTAAGGGCATTGCACATGGTCCAGTGATTTCAATTGTGCTTTAATAATTAGTTATGAACTGGCTGTGGGCAAAATGAGTACCGGCTTAGCACGCAGTGTTTAATAAACAAACTAATGCAAAAATATGAAAGTATTTCTTTAGTTTATTATATAAGATTTACCAACAAAGAATGGAAATCATAGTAATTACTAATTCAAATTGTATAGAAAAGGATTTTATTTATTTTAAAGAATATATGTGAATGTTATTAATTGTATTATTTTGCAGCGGTGTTCAATAGGGGGAATTCCAACAGAAACTTGTAGCTGATGCTATTAAAAGTTAAATTGTTTAAATTTTGGCCGTCATGGAAGTATTTGAAAATATTTTAGGTCGAGCACTGAGTGTTAAACAAATTAAATGATTTTTAACTCTGAACTATGGAAAGGTGTTAAAGCGGCTCTCACACTATAAGACTGAGTATTAAGATTTGTCAAAAATTCGAAATAACATGAAAAGTCTTATAGTGTGAAAGCGATCTTAAGTAAAATCTCATAGATTGAGAAGTAAAATTTGACACACCGATGTCTTTCTCAATTTTTTGAAAATTTTCTAAAAGCTAAGACATTTCATATTATCAGGGTTGTTTTTTTTTTTTGCAACAGCTTACTACAGAGATTTCATGATGAATTGTTTTAAGTGTGATAGTGTGAAAGCGTTTTGTAATGATACGTTAGATTTTTTGGCATATCAGGCATTCTCAAAAGAAAAATTCGAATGAAAATCATAAGACTCAGTCTTCTAGTGTGAAAGCAGCTTAAGTGATGTGTACATCATAATACAAAGTAAGAAAAAATATATATATTTCAAACCATTAAATTTTGTCTTAAAAAGAATGGCACAAAAAAGTTTTAGAAAATCGGACATTAAGAAAATAATCAAACAGCAACACTGGGATCAAAAATGTGTCACCACTGTCTTGATACCGTTCTCGTATGCAATGTGATAATCACACTTATTATGTTTGGTGTTTTTCGCCTTCAGATTCGTCATTTTGTAATAGATTAAAGAATATTTTAGCTTTTTGTCTTTAAGCTATTACAATTTGTCGAATTTTCAAGCATACAACGTCAAACACAATAGGGGAATAATAATATATATATAAATAAAAATGTGAACTGAAAGTGTGCAGGGGCTTTCAAAAACAACTGTTCTGCTCTGCTATATAAATTGGATAATTAAAAGTTTATGTTTTTTATTTTACAACAATTGCTGTTAGAAATTTAACACCATTTTTTTATTAAGTTTTGGCTATTATTCGATTAAAAATTATTTCACTTAATTCGCTGACGCTGGTACTGTTGATGGCAGTGTGGGGACTTCCGAAAGCAGTGCTGTTCAGCTCTTTTAAAAAGTTATAAAATTGCCGTTAATTTTCCATTGTTCCTTGGACTTTTGCTCATGTCTAATTCTTTCTAAAAATAATCTTATGAGGCTGATCAATTTTGGATTTAAAAGCATATATAAAAAATGGCTCTTTTATATATGCTGTGCACACTAAATATGTGCTTTAATTTGTTGATGTCTTTATTAATAATACAATCGCTGTCTGATTTATACCCCCATGTTTACTTACTTTAATACCAATTTTTAGCAAAATAACATTTAGCTCTAGCCAACGGTTCATATGGGTTTAAGTACTTTAGATTATTTTTTTTTTATTCTAAATGCATTTACATAATTTTTCTTTTTCCTTTGTTGCATCCTGCTGGCCAATAATTTATTAAATTAATCTAAAACCAATAATTTAAATGTTGCCCTATTAATTAGTTGTTTATTTTCCTTCCTGCTTGTTCTTTGAATGAAGCACATATATGTAAAATTAGTTGTGTGTGTGTATTACTTCAACTAGCGCTTGCACCCAAACCTATACATGCATACACCCACCCATGTAACTAATGTTCTTATATGTTGTTTATAATCCATATTAGTAAAGCCTGCATATAGGCTGCTTAGATGCATTTAGTATTTATTTGCAACTTTGTACCCAACAAACATAAGCTAGATGTCTTGCAAATGGTTTTTCAATTGGTTCTAATTTGGTAGTGAATATTTGTCAAAAAGTTCTTCTGTAATTTGAATTAGAAATTACGGGCTTTATTCAAAAAAATATTTGTTTTATTTTTTAAAGGCTTAAAAGCTCTGTTTTCATTTGATTTCTTACAAAATTTGTTTTATAAACCCTTTATAAAGCCGGCATATTTTTTATGTATAAGACGATAAGTATTTATTCCAAACTTGGACCGTCATATATAAGTATGTGCAATAAACTCCATGAGGAGGTCTTTCCTGTCATATATAACAATAGAGAAATTCAAATCGAATGTTCATAGACACTTCTCCCTTTATCCTCCTTCCCACAACCAATTTTATTAGTTCCAGCACAATATACACATGAGTAGGAGACGGTTCTAATAAAAATAAATAAAAAAATAACAATAATAATAATAAAAAGAAACTGCTCTTATAATCGGGAAGGTTAGGTTAGGTTATAGAGAGGGGCATAAGCCATCCAAATCCATTTCGGATTACACCTAGGCCTCATGGGCCTGTTGTGCGCTCTATAATAAGGAGTCCCCATTGTACTGTAGGGTGCCTCCACCGTTGCCATGGAAACCTTCAAATTCGATTACGTCAAGAACCCAGTTTCTTCGATGTATCTCCTTAAGTTCCTCCAATTAGAGCCCCCTAGAAATACCATCCCCCGTATAATCTCCTGATTAAATGTTTGCCTTCTGACTTGGTTAAAAGCTGGACAATAGCACAAGTGGTGCTCCAGTGTTTCGTCCTCTTCCTGACAGGCCCTGCATGTTATAACGCTAACGATTCCCATTCTTGCCAGGTGATTCCTTAAGTCTGTATGTCCTGTTATCAAATAAACCAATCTCCGTAGTGATGGCCTACTCAACGCTAGGATCTCCTTCGTCCTATTACCATCTGGGTCGCCTCATAGAATTCTAGTCACCCTACCTACGGTAGAGTGCTGATCGAGAAGGTTCTGTTTCTCCAAACACATTTTTTAAGATAAGAATTATTATTCCTCAGGTGCAAGTTCATCTTAAAAATTGCTCTTTATTCTGTATTTTAACAATTTGTTCTGAATTCTAGTTTCTAATTAAAAGTGGAATATGTAAAATAATTCTTATAACCTTCAAACTAACAGAACGGATCAGTACTGAGTTCGAGGCCGCTAAGCCATCCTATCAACGTTTTTTGTTCAGTTTATCCACTTTTTAAAGGTGGCACAAGTCGGTAGGAATATCAACTATTTAACCACTGCTTTTTAAATGTATACAATATGAGTATCAATACACATTCATGTTTGTCAAATATGGCATTTTTGTTTGCTGGGTATCACTGCATTGATGTGCGTATATCAGTATTTGCTTGCATAACTGCCAATTATGATGATTACACAAATTACGCCACAAAAACAGCAAGCAAAACTATACAAACATATGCTGTGCATGTGTGTGTGTGTGTATATAAGTGTATAAGTACAGTAACTGATACAAATATTCGTATAGAGGATTAGCAACAATATAAAACGTTTTTATTGTACAGTTTACTTGCTTCTATTGAGTTTTAACTAAACCGAAGTAGATGTAATGCACAAACTGCTTTGAATGAACATTAATTACTTTCATATCAGATTCGTGGAAGTGCACTGAAAAAATTCCTTTTAAAAATGCATAATGAATTTTTACATTAAAGTGAAAATGTTATAAGTTATTCAGTGTCTGATTTCATTCCTGTTCCGAGAAATGTTTCATTATTTAATTACATGTCATTAACAAGATGATATTATTCTTTTGTAACACTGAACATGCATGCTCATGCATGCCCACGGCATTCAGAGTTGCCCTACAGGCTCCATCTGTCATATTAAATATACATATTTAATAGGTTTTATCTATTTAGGTTGAGATGTTTTGTTACAAAAATATATTCAAAACTGATTGCAGGTTTTTGCCTTTCCATCACTTCGTAGCCTGATAAACTCCAGTAATGTGATAGGGTCAAAGCAAAGGATTTATTCTCGTTTTGATTGTATTGGCTACGAAGCCGATAGTCATGAGTTCGATCCTGGTGGCAAATTACGGCATTCGATATCGATCGAAGTTTGTATATAAATTGTATCAAATTATGTATGAATTTATATTCTATTAGTCGAATTTTTTTCTTGCGTACAGGATGTTAATTTTTCAACGGGCTTAAGTTCAAATCTGCTAAACTGCAGTTTATATTTTTATCGTCAGGGTTGGGGAATTTCGTACTAACCAAAAAGAAGTAATAACTTAAAAAATAAATGTGGGAACTTCTTATATTAAATTTTCGTTAAAAACATTGGTTAAATAGTTGATATTCCTACTAACTAGCACCACTTGCGAAAGTGGAAAAATTGAACAAAGAACGCGGATGAGATGGCGTAGCGGCCTCGAAATCAGTACTGATCCGTTCTGCTGGTTTGATGATTATAAGAAATATTCTTAATATTCCACTCTTAATATAAATAAATAGAATTTTTTTTTAGGAGTAGGACCAGCACTCAGGGGATGACCCCTACATATGCAATGCATTGCGCCGGAACTGAATACGAGGGGATAGTATTAAGGGGACAGATGAGGAAAGATGAGAAGATAGACAGTTTTTTTGTAGCCATTTCAAACTTTTTTCTTCGTCGGCAAATTTTTGCTACGAATGTGGGTGCTGTTACTCCGCTTTTTTTTAGTACATGATTTGAACAAATTCATTTATTAAATAAAAATATAAACTGCAATTTAGCAGATTTGAACTTAAGCCCGTTGAAAAATTAACATTCTATAAATTGTATCGAAATTTTATTCGATATCGACTGTGGTAATTTGGCTCCTGTACTAGGCCCACATGTGATGTGTATAAATTATTACATGATTGCGCAAATTGTTGTAGCAAAAAGTTCCCTCTTCTCATATTCGACCATCTTTCCTATCAACATTATCTCCTACTTTTCATAGCACCAGCACAATGCTCGAAGTAGAATCCAATTCCCTTACTTCCTTACGGTTCTAAAAAAATAATGTTCATATATATTTCTTTCAGTATTAAACTTCAAGCCCTTCAATTGTGTACACCAGTATTAAAGCATTTTGTAATGAATATATTATTAAAATTGCTTGAAAACTATTAATCGCTTCATCTTTATCTAGCACTGTTCTCATACTGTCCTCTGCGCCTTGGTGTAGGCTATGCCTTAAATACTTTAACATGCCTGATGTCTATATACAACTGTCTACATTCCAGAGTATGTATGCTCTTTGCGTATGTGTGTGTGTGTGTTGCATTCAGTTCATTGTAGTTTTGTAAATAAACTTTATACAATTAATTTTACTAAACAACTCATTAAACTATTATGTATTATAGTTTACTTAGTAACTGAAGATAAACTGCATATAAATATGCCACACAACAATCGCACATACTCGTACCGTGTCTAATGACATACTTGTATTAATGGTCTAATATGTATAGTTCATGAAAATTATATTAAACTTGATATAAACATGATCAATAACCATAATAGATGACAGCCACCATAGCACCTCACCACACCACAGCACAACATGCCACATTACAGGACTTATTTATCTGCACTCGTACCCTGTTCAGAGGCATAACTCACGTTAAGGTGAAAATAAGGTTACGAACTGTTTTAGTTTCGGAGTAATTTTGTTAAGTGAATTAAATTTATGGTTAATAAGGAATTTGTTGTGCGAGTAGATCTTAAAGATTTTGTTTAGTACAAATAGCTTTTGATATAATTTTATTTATTGATTCAAGATTTATGGTTTAAGCATTGATCTCCATATCGTTATTGATATTGTGTAAACATTTCATACAAATCATCTGCTATTTAAGAGGAGAACTAAATTTTGTAAATCCTTTAACTTTCTAGTAAATTCAAAACTTAAAAATCCGTTTCCTGCAAAACTACTTTCGTATAAATTGTATTTATTTAAACTATTTTTTTTTCTTTATTCTATATTTAAATTGTATTCACCTTTAAAAGTTTAAATTTAAAAATGCAATAAAACAAAAATGTTTTGAAATTTTGCCAAATTAAATTTTTTGTTGTGAAGTACAATTGTTGCGGTTAGAGATGGATGGCCATTCGACTCCAATTCTTGAATCAATTGTTCTTTGTAAAGCGTCATACCGACATCTTTTCGCAAAATTTGTCGTAAACTGGGCCGTGAAAGTTTAAATTCTTAAGAACGATGACGAGTTGATGTTGATGGAGTCTTACACACACTCTTAGCCACAGCCTCGATATCTTCGGGTGTACGAGCAGCCTCGCGTCTTGGCGCATCAACACAAACTTTAGCGATGAACTGGCGAATACCGGGCACTGTTGCTGCTTCTCTGCGACCAAAATTTTGTACGACATTTTCGTGCTGTTTCGTGCTGTGTGTTTGTTTTGGAAATAAATTTCCAATAAATCTCAATGTTGCTCAAGTGTAAATCGATTTACTTCGTTCAGTAGAGATAATATACGAATATTGCCATATTCGAAATTCGGTGCTAATTTAAACCGATAGAAGACCCAGCCGATATTTCAATATTTCGTTATCCTTTGTATAACTTCTTCAGAAAATCGTATGCTGTGTATTTTAATATATTCTTTTCCTCTTTTCAGTAAAAAAAAAGTTTTGCAAGCAAAAAAGAAAAATATATTTTAAATTATTCTGGTTTCTTGACCTCTTTTTAATTATTATTATGCTACAGTTAATGTCGACGCCGTTGACGGCGTTTCAACGCCGAAAAAGTTGAAATAGATTGAACTTTTACGGCGTTGCAACGCGTTGAGATTAACTGCTCTCATACAATTTCGAACGATTCAACTTTTTTTTTTGACATTTGACGCCGTCGACGACGTCGACATTAACTCTAGCATTATACTAAAATATATTTTAAAAACAAAATATAACATTTCCTAAAAAACTCATCCAAAGTTAACGAAATAGTGAAAATAAAAAAATTTTATGTAAAATAAAAGCTTAAATTTAAAAAAAAGAAATAGAAAAATTATAAAAAACAGCATCTTTTATACTCAACTCTTGAAAGGGCAACTAGATTCTTTAATTCTATTTAAATTTACAACTTTAAATCCGTTTTCCGTACAATTTTTTTTTATAAATCTTTCGAAGTAAATGAGCCATCTGTCGTCGTGTATGAACTTTTTCATAAATTTTGCGTGCATATTTTACGTGTTTAATTAGTGTGCAAACTTGTGTCCTTATCACTTTGCTGCTGGTAGTTAATAATTCCTTTGGTCTTTCTCTTGGTTGATATCAAAGAAAACCACTTTTGGCTGGGTTAAAACATAAAAATTAATTTATCAAATTTTAAGTTAAATGTTTTTTTTTCTGAAAGCTCAAAGAGCATATTTACGAGTAAATGGATAAAGATGAAAATTGCAGAAAACGAAATAAGATAAAGAGTGAAACATGCTGAATGCCAACAAAACCTTAATGTCACATTTAATACATCAAAATTCCCACAAGAAGTAAAGTTGGGGTTTTATTTTAGCCGCTCTACGTTCTGTACCGTAGCAAACGGAATGCTTCTTCGTTTATGGTGTTATTAAGTTGCTCACGTATATGACGGTAACATATGCTTTAAATCCTTTTGTTGATGCCAATATTTTTATTGTCAGTGTTTGAGTTGAATGAATTTTTTTTTTCGTTGTATCCCGTTTAAGATTGACATACGCGTGTCTTCTTGGCTGGTAGAGTGTTATCCAAAATTAATTTCCCCTTGCTCTTCTTCCCGTATTTATTTACAGCGTACAATTGTTGAAATGAAAATTCATATTCCTGTTTGTTGTTGTGCTTCTTTTGACACTTTAAGACTTGTTACTTGTTCGTTTGTTTTGTTATAGTGCTGGTATTGTTGATTTTATATAATATTTTTGTAGCTTAAATGTAAAATAAAAAAACGAAAACGAAAACATAAATGTCAGCCAATACAGACGCATATCCTGACATGTGGATATAAAAATATTTTCTATTGTATACATTCACATACACACATATTTGCTATATGCGTTGGTACCTTTGCTTCTTGTTGCATTTGAAGATATTATATTTTATTGTTGCTGCTTCATTGTTGTGTTTTTTTTTTTCCTTTCTTCTCGTCGTTTTTCAATTGCCTTTGTATGTGTAAATGTTGGCAACTTCCATGCAATCACTCACTTTGAGTTTTAGCACATGATTTCAAATACAATCTATTTTTTTTTTTGCTCTTCAACTTATCTTACCGTAAGGATGAGATCCCTTAAGGTATACTATAATAAAAAAAATAATGTAATATATGTATGTGTAAATATTTTACTGTAGTGTAATAAATTTTAATTCTTTTTTCCTTTCATGTAGAGATTTCTATTTTGGCAAATTGCATGAACTACTTTAAAACTATTTCTCTCTCTCTCTCTCGCTTTTTTATTTAAATATATTGCTTTAGCAAAAATTGTTGAGGAAATAGGTTAAGGTGTGAACGTTTCAAGGATATAAAATATTAAATTTTAATTTATTTTATAAATCTGTTCACACAAAGAAATGAAAGAAATCTCTATTGTTAAATTTATAACTGGCACAAAAGGCTACTCCTTGCAAAGTAATTGATAAAATATAAAATGGTAAGAAGCAAAAAGTTAATAACAATGTTATTAAAAAAATAACTTAGTTGCTTGCTCGCACACAGTTTTTGGGAATAAATTTGCTATTGCAATTGTAATATAGGCCGCCACTTTGTAAGCAGACAAGTAAAACCTTGGAGTGTTGCCGATTTTAGCAATAACTCCATATAAAATCTGATTACAGTATAAAGTCTTGTTAGGGGTGCTTAGGGCTTCGATAATTGAACCTTGTAAATAAAGTGTATAGTTCCTTTAATGACATTTTCAATATATTTCTGAATAAAAAAAATTGAAAAAGTGTTAACAATTTGCAAACTTAATTTTCGCTAACTTGGCATAATTTTTTTTTTATTTATATTAAATTGAATTAAGATTCATAGGCTAATTGTTGGAAATTTGTTTTTAAATCTCATTAAGACATGATAAATATTCCAAGGCACAAAGGAAAGTCAACATCAGTTTTATTCAACTTACACAGCAGAGCAGAACAGCTATTTTCGAAGGGCGCAACCCTTTCATCATCAGTGCTCACGTGTATTGTGTTTGTCACCACTTATTAGGTGGCTTAGTTGAATGTGATAACAGTTCCTATTTACAAAAATTTTATTGCGAAAAAGGATACGAGAACTGTATCAACCTGATGTTAACATGTTACTGTTATAATACCCGTTTGATTATTTTTCTTCATGGCCCATTTTTCTGAATTTTTTGTTCCATCATACCTAAGTTTGTACTGATGATGAAAGGGTTGCGTCTTTCGAAAACAGCTGTTCTGTTCTGCTGTGTAAGTTGAATAAAACTGATGTTGACTTTTCTTTGTGCCTTGGAATATTTATCATGTCTTTCTGAGATTTAAAAACAAATTTCGAACAATTAGCCTATGAATTTTATTATTTATTTTTTTTTAAATAGTTTTAAATAGATTTAAAAACAAATTTCGATTAATTAGCCTATGAATTTTATTATTTATTTTTTTTTAAATAGTGTATCATCCCCGACAATTTTCAAAATGTTCTCCGAAATAGATGGAATTAAAATATTCTCTTTTATAATAACTAACAACAAGAAATATGTGTGTACGTATTTTAAATTTTTTGGTCAATGGAGCGATAATATATTAAATATTTTAAAAGAAGAAATCTTAAACTTTCAAAATGTGATATTTTTATTATTTTAATCCTCTTTATTCTGTAACTATATGTAAGTGTCACGTCACGACGATATCAAAAATAGAACAAATGCGTAATTCTAGCCTATTGCTATATGCAAGAGAGCAGTCAAAGCCTGTTAGAAGTAGTCAACTGTTACCTACAAGGAGTAGGCAAGTATGTATCATTTTTTTAACATTCAGCCTTATCGTGTTGGGCGTTTTCCGTCTTCAAATTGGACAATTTGTAACAGCTTAAAAACAAAAAGCTAAATTTTCCTTTATTCTATTGCAAATTGTCGAATTTGATGGCGAAAAACGCCAACCACGATAAGGGTGATTATCTTGACATGACGTTCACAAAAACTTACAGAATACAGACGATTAAAAGCCTATTTTTTTAAATGAAAATGATGCTATTTGTATAGAAATAACAAAATTAAAATAAAATCTCCTTCAATTTAAAAAAAGAAAAACCTTGAAATGCAAATTTTAATAATATTTTATTAAATCTATATATTTACACACTATTTATTGTTTACTTATTGTCAACACTAAAGGAAACGTTCATCCCCTTTATTATCATTATCTTGTACATACAACTACATAATTTACCCAACTAAATCAACAATTCAAAAACTAAACAAAATTTAATAAACCAATAATATGTAGTAACAATAGCAACAATCCCATGCTAATCCTTGTAACAAAATAAATGAAAAGAAAATCACATATATAAAACTTTTTATGTCATATCAAGCCAATAAATACCCAACAGTACAAATTGGCGAGGAATTAAAGCACTAAATTGCAAAATAAAGATTTTCACACCCGGCGCACACACACACACACACTATCAGTGATGCTGGCGAAACAGGACATTGTAATAAAATAACATTTAATACAAGTGTCAAGTTAAAATCTCTAACATCGTCCCCTCAAACATAAACATGCATGTAATTTCATGGTTAAAAACGAAGAAAAAAAATCAAAATGTAATAAACTACAACTCTGATAATGAATTAAACTAAAGGATTAACTTACAACAGAATTAGCAAACATGTCAAACAAAGCCAAACACACACACACACTCACTCACATGAAAGCAAACAATTTATTGCTATGCCTCATGCACACGATAGTATTTGTACTTGTGCAAGCACTCACTCATATATGTATGTGTAAATACATATTTGTATGTTTACACATACACGCCTTAAGTCAGTTCGGTGTTAAAGAACATTGATGACAGCTTAAGAATATTTTTGCCAACTTGTCGTTATTGTCATTATTATCAACATCAAGTTTTTTTATTGTTTTGTTTTTATTATTATTCTTGTTTCTGTATCTTTCATTAACAAACGGATCTGACTTGTTAACAGCCACCGCGTAGCGGATATGGCATCATGAAATGGAAATTATTTTAATTGCTTTAATTCAAGTACGTTGCAGTCTTAAAAGATGTTTATAAGTTATCTCACATATTACATGTTTTACAAGTGTGACATTTTGACAACTTTTTTTATAGCCTGAATTTAGTACTGAATGTGAATTTGATTCCAATAGATATTTTGTTGCTCACGATAAATTGTGTACATATTTTTTAAGGTTTCCGGCTGTTAATGCAGAAAAATATATTTAAAAAACAAACTGTAGCAGCAAACTGTTTTAAGTTATTTTATACTTATTTACAAGGCAAACAAAAAAGAGACCCCAGAGTGCCGAGCAAAATTTAAATTTTTCTACATGAAAAAAAAAATATGCGCGGTAGAAAGAAAAATACTTTGTGTAAATTGTTAAAATTTATTCAATTACCGACCTTCTTATTATGATGTGATGCTTATATATAGTTCTTTTCCAGAACATCAGGCTTTTAAGGTCATACAGAATGTGTAAAACAATATTAATTATTTAATTATTCATTTTCATCCGTTGGATTTTTCCATCTTCCTCAGGGATGTTTATTTAAAAAACAATTAATCTTATTATTTATACATTAAATTTATTAAAAAATATATCACAGTGTTTTGGTAAAAAGTAGACAAACACAAAAAACAGATTATTTCTATTAAAATATGTAAAAATAAAAACTAAAAATTTTCACAGCTGCCAACTTTTTTCCCTCCCTTTCTATTGTCGTCAAAAATACTTTGTTACACACTTATCCATCTTATCTTATAGTTGGTTTACGAAATCATTAATGTACCGTCTAATAATTAATTTTTGACAAAAAGTAGGGCTCCTTACTGCTGTATCAATTTTTTTTTATAACATTCACAACCCGTGAAGCTATTTGCTTGTCTGCGGAAAACAGCCAGAGTCTACGGCGAGAATCGAACCCACGACCATTGGGATGACAGGCGAGCATTGCAACTCATCGACCAAAGAGGCGCACCCACTGCTGAATTACGTTAAACGTCTAAGATTCCACGACATTTTATTTCCATATTTCGTTTACCGCTTCTCATCTAAGAAAGATTAGTTAATTTTTTTTTAAAGTAATATTGTAAATATCACTTTGATATTTTTTTTTTATTGCAAGCATTATACCATAAACCAAACAAATATATTAAAAAAGTTAACTCAAAATAACATTTATAGAATTGAGTAAAATATTTACAGAATATTTTGTTATTAAAATATTTATTTGCTTATTAATTTAAAAAAAAAAAAAACTTAATTCATTCTGCTTAACTGCGTTATACGATCGATAAGTGACTTTTTCTAAATTAGTGAAATAAAATCGAAATACATGTATGTACATAAAGGATTGTATATGTTTTTAAGGGTAAGCCTGAAAGTGTGCTATTCATATTACAGCTCTCGATATGAAAGATACCTGGGAGTCACTGTTTCGATGACTTTGCTTGCAGTACACTAATGATGTTATCCTTTGGCTTATGCAAATTTGAGTTTATTTAATTTTCTGCTTTATTTCAATTCAATTCTGAACACAAGATGAACATGTCTTAAGCAAACAAGCAAAACAACAGCTTACAGCTAAGAACACAATAAGAGATGCAACAGATCGGTGCACACAAGGGTATTCAATTAATCAAGTTTATACTATAAAAGGCTAATGGCTCAAATAATTAATCGTTTTTTTTATATTTTAATTTTTTTTAATGCACATAATCATTTCATTTTGCATCAAACTAATCTAATTTTTTTTTTCTTTAAACAAAAATTATCTATGAATAATTTCCATATTCATTAATAGAAGAAAAATAACAATTCTTGCTCTAAATCACAAATACAAACCGTAAAAATTTTCCACAAATTGTTTTATTTCGATAAATTAAAATACCAAAATGTTGCATTATTTTTAGATTTTGTTGCTGAAAAAAGAAAAGTTATCAAACTGTATGAAGCAGTAAAGCAATTCCTAACTAATTTATTAAACAACAAATTTATTAATTCAAAAATAATCGTTTAGAATTTTATTAGTTTTTGTAAAATTTTTACTTCCACTTATTGTAAATGTTGAAGAAGTTGTCCAGGGGGCAAATTATGGCACTCGATTGCGTTCGAAATTTCCATTTAACTAATATTGAAATTTCAATCGATATTGAATGCGGTAATTTAGATTCAGATCTCTAGAAAATATCCAATTTTGTTTTCCCATTTTCTTCTACTGTCATTATATTCATGTCTTAATGTCTATAAAAAAAAAAAAATTCGATTGAGTGTTAATGTTGAAACAACAACCGTTAATCCCAATTAGAGAATTTCAAATTAATCGAACATTTAATCACGTATTAATTATTCGATTAAGCGATTAAGAAGTACCTGCTTGAATACCCTATTACAAATACAAAATTTACTTTCATTATAAATATTCACAAAAATCTGAGATTTTTTTGTTTGAATTTCACTAGAAAATTGCCGATTTCATTAGAAACATACTTTTCTGCGTTCATGCCTTAAACAGAAATAAAAAAAACGCTTTTCCAGTAACTAGATAAAAAAAATAATACAAGGAAGATACAAATCCTTAGCTGGTATTAAAAGATAAAGTATGAAGGATTTTCCATGATATATCTGCAGTTCCATGATATATCACACTCAGACGATTGTTGCTATGGATTGTTGTATGCATGTGGCAGAAAAAAATCAATGGCTTCTTTTGCACACACGAAAGCTATTTATAGAAATATGTATGTATGTGCGAGTGTGTGTGTGTGTGTGTGTAGGTAATGTATTAAAAAGTCATTGTTTATGTAATTTGTATGTTTGCTTTTGCATTTTATTTATTGTATGTTACCGGCGTCTGGTGGCATTGCGTGTGCTCCATCAACCGTAAACAGCTTCTTAACTATTTTTCCAATGTCTGAACTGCCAAACATTTGAATAAGACTTTGTGCAGTTAAAACATCTGCTTAACATATTCTGAAGGCATGTTCAGAACGTTTGCATTGTTTCAGCACAATTAAATTAATATAAAGTGACTGTTCAGTCCCACCGCATTAATAACATTTAAAAGAAAAATAATTGTTGCAGTTTGTTTTAAATGTTATTTGGGCGCTCGAACCATGAGCTGCCTGTTCAGCCTGTTTAGTATTAAATTCCCAAAAATATATATTATTAATAAATATAAAAAAAAAAGATGTGTGGTGTCATGGGATGCCGGATAGGAACGAAGTTGCTTATTATAAAAATATTAATTTTAAATTCTATTCGAGGCATAAAGAAAATAATTATTGGGGTATACATTTTTTATTATGATATTTTTTTCGCCGACCAACTAAAATACACAATGAATTTTGTTCCTAAAAGAAATTGAATTCTGTCACGGCACGGCTGCGTATGATTAATATTTTTTTGTATGGAATCGTATTACTCATACGTCTTAAACATTGATTTACAAACAAAAAAATCTTACGTTACGGACGTTTTTTCCCGCTTAGGGTACCCCTCAGCATCGTCCGATAAGGAACTTCGTTCAAAAACTCAAAACTTTAGTCGAGATAGTCTCTACTATTAACGCCGTCGTATTCGCCGTGGAAATAAACGACTTCAATGTTAAATATATGACTAGCGTTGCCACATTTTATTCATTTCGTCACGACTACGACAAGCATAATATGGCTGAATATCAAAAATAAAAATTTTTATGAAATTTACATATTGTCATAATTTCATGTAAAAATAAAAATTGTTAAATATTTTAAAATTTAAGCTATTGTTTATTTGCAAAGCATGTCTAAAAATAATTGCAGGGTTCAACAAAATTTCCTCTAGTCTTTAGGATTGTTTGTTCGGCAATTTGAAGTTGTTACCCTAAATCATAATAATGCATATGTGAATCTTCTTATCAGATACAATTCTATGTTCTCTTTTCACAATTGCTTGAGTGTAAACGCCCACGTTGGTTGTCTAGGTATGACGACTTGTGTATTGTTAAGCTTCTTACTTGGTGCTATTGTTAGAACATATTTTATTTTCGAAAAATTGTTTCATTCTATTATTCCAAATAATAATACACGTTAATAGAACAGCCAGTGTATGTAAAAAATACATATGTATTTGTTATTTATTCATTTATTGTTTTTCTTGTTCCCAAGAAACACCGTTGAAATTTGACGAAGAGAAAAATTCCTTTACATCTACACAACAGGGCGTGTGTGTGTGTGTGGGTGTATGTGTTTAGCTAACTGTGGCATCCTAACAATACGTGTTTGTTTTTATATACGAGTACATGTTTATTTGTGGTAAAGTAAATCTATGTTACTTTTGCTTTTCGATTCCTTAGAGTAGAGTTTGGCGTACGTGTTTTCATTTTACGGCGCTTTATATGAAACGTACCATACGCACTCCTTAGCAGTTAATACATATTGCCGTTTTCGTTTCCTCTTCTCACACACACGCGCACACACACACACGTGATTGCCAGTGACGTGTGCAAATGGATTTAAATTACTATTTTTGTTTTTTCTTCTTTATTATTATTATTATTTTTTGCTAAAACGTTGGTTTATATGCACGCGTCTGGAATTCAAGTGCCAAGCAAATAAATACATCATGTCACGAAACATGTGATATGCAGCAATTTGGCTATGATTTTATGTGTGTAGTTATATCACTTTATATTTGCTTACAAATTCAAATACATGCGTATATGCGTACATAAAATGTGTGTAAGCAACAAATGGTAGATAATAAAAAGAAAGCAATAATAAGTTAGACGAATAAAAGATGCAGCCATAAAGGGGTTGAATGAAATATGGCAGCTTAAATATGAAATATTATCCATTGATGGCAATAAAATTAACTTGGCTGGAGATTGAAATCACAAAAGCTGCTATAATTCTAACGTTTGCTCCTTAAATACAATGTATTTTGAACTGCATTGTTTATACCGTTTTGGAATAGGCGAACTTATTTTTTAACTTTGCTTATATAATTTTTTTTTGGATTTGATAATAATAAGCGAACATGTCTTTTAGAAATTAAGTCTTACACATAATGCCATTTTGTGACACCGCAAGTAATCACGATTGTACTAGCAGCAGCTACCATTTTCGATATATTTCGAAATTGCAAATTATTTACCCATTTATTTTGTACGCATAATATTAGAGTGCGGCATATTTGAAAGTTATAAAAGAAACTCCAGATGTGTACGCAGCATTAGTGTTGCAATTTTTTTTACTCCCTAACACTCATGGTGTGCTTTTGCCTGCCAAGTCTCGCAAAGTATGTGTTTTTATTTTAAACAGTTTTGCTTTTATAACGAAATATCTGATAACGTACAAGCCGAAGCAAAACTAAAATTTAGAGCAGACAGTAATCATCAATTTAGTCTTCCATTTGTCTTGTACGCGTTGGTACAAAGTGTTCTAATCAGACCTATTGTAGAGTGTCACTATTAGAATGATTCAATACCTTAAAAACTATAACGCACTTAATATCAAGGAAAGCTTTAGAAATCCTAAACTATACTTTTCTTCTGTGTTTCTTTTAAGTAAGACCAGCCTTTAGGGAACCGGAACTAAAAGGGATGGGATAGTAGTGAAAAGGCAAGGGGGTTACTCTATAATGCGCTGCGAACTGATGGCATTTGTATGTTATTTACATTGAAATCGCGAAAGCAATTCTTTTCGCATCGCATTACAGAATAACCCCCTCGGGGGGAAGACTGATGAGAAGATCGATAATTTTCTTGTAGCCATTTTAGTATTTAATTCGCCTACGAATGTTTGCTACAGAGCCGATGAAGATGGGTGCTGTTAGTCTGCTGTAATAGTGTCAATCGGTGCCAGAAATGATCAGTGACCAGTGCTGTGCCTTGTCCACTAAAACAGGCCGACAACAACTGAGGAAACCATGCACCAATGGAGACGTAAAAAAAATCGATAACATATTCATGTGGCTGAACATGGAGTGAAACTCGGGATTTTCGACTTTTTAGTCTCGCTTTAACTACTGCAGGCAACCGCACTTTCAAGTTCTACCCTTAAAATTTTTATCGTTCAATCTTTCTAACTTCTCTGATGCAACTATTAAGGTACGGCCACACTTATCAAATATTTGCCCCAAAAATGGTAACCACTAAATACTAACGAATCCTCTTTTAATTCACACAAGTGTTTTCAATGATATCGGATTCTTTCCCCCTTATTCATAAAAATTATGAGAAGCTTATAAGAGTGTAATAGAGCAAATTTCATATGCAAATTTGTTTTATTAAGCTGTTATTAGACTGTCGTAATTTTTATGAATAAGGGGGTTTGACTCTGTCCATTTAGCTTTTTGTAAACCTATTTTAATTGATAAACACTCATCTAAATGAAAATATTTTGCATTAGTAATTATTGGTTACGCTTTTTGTGTCAAATATTTGATAAGTGTTACTCTACTTTTTGTATCCTCATAACAAAATTTTAGTTATGCATCTTTTGTAATTTTAAATTCTATTACATCACAAACTAACTTTTTCTTTTTTTAGTATTTTTAAATGACAAATACCGGAAACTAACAATTGCGGCAAGAGAATTGCAGAGCACATGAATTTGTGTGACCCTAATTAATCTTCCCATCTCTCTCAACGGCAAACTCTATTTTTGCTGTAACAAAAATGTTGCAAATCTGGATAAGGGGACTACTAGCACATAAAACCATTCTCCCCTTTCCAAATTTCTAGTTTATTGTGTACAAAACGTGCCTCAAAAAATGTAGATTTTAAAATATGCAACCATTTTAAATAAATTACTGTAATGAAAAGCTCTTATCAAAGTGACCAATATATAAATTATTAATGGGTCAAAACCCTAAAGTGTACTCTGCAATTATAATAAATTGTTATGAAGCCATCTGCACAAGCACAACCGTAAGAAGGAAAAATGTATTAAAACAAAACAAAAATATCAACTATTCAATACAATATGAAAAACTTGTTGCCTTCTGTCATTCAGAAAAAGAACAAAAAAAAAACTTTATTTTGGTGTGTTAACTTTTTTGTCTCTGCACTTAAAACAATAATTTTTATAACAACTTTAAATAAAAAGCATCTACTTGTCATTGTTATTCCTTTACAGGGTTTTGAGTTTTATTTTTTATTTGTTTTTGTTTTTGTTAGCGACGCTTTATAATGGCAACAATAGTAGAAAGATTTATTTATTCTTGTTGTTTCAACAATATGTTGTTGTTTTTGTATTTTGTTTTATTAAAACTTAAAAAGCGTACAATTTAACAATGAAAAATAATAAAGAAGAAAGAAAAATATACAAAACTTTTTTCTTCTTTTTTTTTGCCAACTACCACAACCATTATGATTTTGTGTGTTCGTTTTGGCTTTCTTTTTTACACCCTCATGTTTGTTGTTTTAACTTTGTTATTTGCTATTGTTGTATTCTGGGTTACTTTTTTGGAGTATATTTACAGGGAAACGCAAAGTATGTTAGGTAAATTGTGAATTAAGGGACATCATAAAATGGCTTAGTATTGACAGAACAATATATTTTTCGGCGTACGCCCTTTAAGGGGTTAGTACCTATAAGCAGCGGGTTAGCAACAAAAACAGCAACATCATAAAATCTGAATCAATTTATCTCTGGTTTGTAAAGTTTTTTTTGACTTTCGAAAAATAAGATTAAAAGCAAATTTATATCTCTCCGGATTGTTAATTTTTCCAGGTTGTTGTAAATAATCCGTTTTGAGGCTTAAGGCTTCTAAACTCATTAACACCATACTTATGTGGAATATAGATGATGGGCCTATAAAAAGTTGCGAAACATTGCACTAAATTTGAAACCAGCGCTGTATATAATATTTTATACAATTTTGAAATGTCAAGCTTTTTCAATAACAATGGCTTTACGCAGAACCATGACTTGAGACTGGACAAGGCTAGTCCTTTCTACCCTTCTAAAGGATCAAATTATGCTTAATTTTCCGTCTAACTGTGGTTCAGTCAATGGTTTTTTGCATCAACAAATAAAAAAGTTTTCATTTTGGTGTTGTTGTGCTCATGGAGCATCCATGCACTTTTCTGGTCATTTTTCTTTAAAATAATTTCCATTTTAGTTGTATTATTTTTCCCAAAAAGAAAACAGGAAAATACGTTTTTGTGCTTCTTTTTAAAATGTTAAGGGATTATGTTGAGCCGGATTTTTATATAATTTTTTTTTTATTTTTAACCATAAGTAAACGCAAAACTTTGTAAAATGGCGCAAGTTTTCTTTGGTTTCTTTTTGTTAAAAGCTTTTATTGGCATTGTTGCTACTTGTAGGTCTGTTAAGAATTTTTTTTTTAAATTATGGTGAATGTTAAATTCTCTTTCTGCTTATATTTTATTGTTTTACATTTCATACGATTTTCCTGACTGGTCTTACTTTATTTTTATTTCGTCTTTAAATCCCTTAAGTATATTTTCATTAAGTATTTTATCATTTCATTTTTTATTTTCTCTCTTACCTGTTGTGTTTTATTCTACTTGACAAAAATTTTTGGTGGACATTTAACAATTTGCTAAAAAAAACAAGTTAAAAAATAAAAATATGTCATTTTGCTCAAAGTAGATGATAGAAAACTGGAATTTTTTCTACAGCAAAAAAGAGAAAAACTAAGCTTGAAGTATATGTATGTGTGTTTTATAAACTTTAGGGAATATCCTCATGTTTAAAGCAGAAAAAAAGTTATAACAATTTCGAAAAATAAAATATGGAAATTATATTATTAAAGAGGTTTTTTGACAGCAGCGAAATTGGACGTATACAATCTCGCAGCTGTCAAAAGCTCTAATAGCTCTGAAAAAATATATATCAAATTTCTACATGTTGCAAAAAGTCTTACATTTTTACGGAATTCTAGAAAATACATAGAACAACCAAAATGCTAACAATTTAATAAAACGCTACTGGAATGGAAAATAACGTTTGTCTCATCATAAGGCTCTTAGTGAAAAAAGAAAAACTTAAAAAATTAAAAATATATCCCATAACTAAATTTTTAGAATGCGTGACTTCGGAACATTGTTTTGTGGCACCGTTTAAATCTCTAATCGTTTAGCAATATTTATAACCCATATATGTTTTAAAATATATTTTTGGTGTAAATATGCATTAATTATTTATTTGTTTATTATTACTATTATTTTTGTTTTGTTTTTGTTTTCTCAGCTTAAGGACCAACAATAAAATATGTCTATTTCACATATTAAATTGAATTAAGATTTTATAGGCTAATTGTTCGAAATTTGTTTGTTTTAAATTCGGACAGACATGATAAATATCCCAAGTCACAAAGGAAAGTCAAAATCAGTTTTTAGTTATTCAACTTTTACAGCAGAGCCGAACAGCTGTTTTCGAAAGCCGCAACGCTCTCATCATCAGTGCTCATATGTATTGTGTTTGTTACCACTTATTAGGTGTCTTAGTTGAATATGATATCAATTCTTGTTTAAACAAATTTTATTAGGAAATTGCATACGAGAATTGTATCAACCTGATAGTACCACATTATTGTTTTAGTACCTGTGTTGACGTTTGATTATTTTCTTCATGTTCCATTTTTCTGAATTTTTTGTTCCATTATACCTAAGCCAATTTTATTTTTGGTTTGAATTCTTTTTTACTTTAATACATGTGAACTTTTTTCATTTATTTTATTTCACTTTGTACCTACAAGTCAACATCTGGACGTGAATATAAATGTTGTTTCAATTTTTATTTTATTATTATTATTTTTTTTTTGTAGAAGGAGAACAAATGCCTTTGCTTGATTTTTTTTTAAATATGTTGTACTATAGCCAATAAATAGCCGTTGTGAGTTTTCTTGCATTTAAGTAGCTTTTAATTTAATTTATGTACAATTAACAAATTATATATCCTGTGTTCGACCACCGGACTTTGTTAGTTGAATTAAATATGTGGCTTTGCTTTAAATATCCATCTTAGGATTATTAAATCAAGTGGCATACGATGTCATTATATTAAAATTTGGTAGTGGCTGTAACGATATACATACATAATTTTAATAATCGATTCAATGTGTGTGTGTGGTCCTCGGGTGTAAAAATTTCTGAAGTAGTTTCTGCACCTATACGAGATACAATGTTGGAGATCACCCAAAAAAAATCGTACTGAACATAAATAAAAACCATTCCAAACGGAAAAAATGTAATGAATTATTTTATTTATACAAGTAAATATTGAATTATTAATTTAGCTAAATTACTAAAAAAACTAAAAATTTTTTCAATTAAATCACTTCAATTGAAAATTTTTTTTGTTTGGAAATTAATTGTGCTTAATGACCATAAAGTCTTTTTCGGCGAAATTTAGATATTTTTATCACGGACCAGCACGCAGGAGATACAGTGCATTGCGCCGGAACTAAAATGAAGGGTATAGTTTTGAGAGGATAGATGAAGAAAGACGAGAAGATAGAAACGTTTTTGTAGTTATTTCAACCCTTTACTTCGTCGGCTAATTTGCTCCTACAGGCCCGACGAAGGAGGGTGCTGTTTCTCGGCTCTTTAGTACATGATAGTGTCAGTCGCTGCCAGTAACTGTTCAGTGACCAGTGCTATGCCTTCATCAGTGAAACGGGAAGACAACAACTAACACAACCATGCACTAATGCTGATCAGAAGAATTCTACACAATATTCATGAGTCGAACTCAGGATCGTCGGCCTCATGGTCTGGTGTTAACTACTTCAGCCAACAGCAGGTTCTTGGGTTTACTACTGCAAAAAATAAATATGTAATGGAATTTGCCGCCATCTTTATGATCTAGAAATATTTAAAATATTTTTTTTTTTTCAAATTGTTAATTTTCTCAACGGGAAGCCCGAAGAAAGTTCGACTAATAAAAATGCATACTTAATTTTTTTTTTTATTTCAAAACAGTAATTTCTTAGCGTACGAATTTTTGTCAGCTTTTGTTTATTTTTATGTGAGTCGTTAAAATCACTTTTAAAACATTTAAAAAATATGTTCTCTGCCATTTGCTACTTTATTCTTTTTGTTTTATAAATAGCAATACCGCAGCAGCAAATCATCTTAAACGACGAAAGCTTAACTTCATTGCAATTTATCAAATATTTATATGTTTCACAAATGGCATTTCCATAACAAATCAGTTAGGAGTCCATGGTGCATGGCAACCTAATTCCAGTTGCAATGTATTGTTACCACAAAAGCATAATTACTGACATTTTGCGATTTCAATTTCCGGTTGTCTTCTGTGATATGTTTATATTAATTGCATATATCAGTTAACCAAAAAACTTTATTATTTCAAAATCTTTGACGACATAAAAATATCGATGACATAGAGGTTAATTCTAAATCCCATATTCAAAAAATTTAAATTTATTTTATACAAAATTTTTCATACAAAATTTCCTTAAAATAGATTTCAAATACATTTTATTTTTTTATGAATATGAGGCTAAAATTTTAGTTTTCAATTGTTTGGACATTTCCAAACAGGTTTAATTTCAATATTAAAGCAAATTTAAAAAAAAAAGATTTTCTCAGAATAATCTGGCCTAAAGGGCAATCTCTCTATCACATTCTAAGCAATAAGAACATGTATGTCTTGCTTTTATTTTCGACTGCTTTCTCTTTATTGTATATGTGAATATCTGCATATGTATTATATACAACATACATTTGCACGCAAGTGTACTTAAATGTCGATGTGGTCTTTAACGTTTACAGTGTCTAACTTTTATATTATTCTTTTCTTATACTTTTGCTTTTGTTGTTTGTTCATTGTCCTGTAAGCTTGAATTCTGTCTGCGTAAATGGAAATCTCACGCTTGGGTAATATTTACTTCACGCTTCTATTTTTATTTCTATACAAAACATATGTGTGCGTGTGTGTATGATTGTGTTCAACAGCACTGTTTACCTCAAAGTCACCTCCGTCTATTTCATGTTGCTTTTTGTTATATTTCTTATATCTGTATATGCCATTTGGATTTTCGTTTTTATAATTTTGAAATCAAAAAATCAGTACGCATAGGAATAAATTTATTTCCGTTTGTCATTAAATTGTTTTCCGATCACATAAAATACACAAATTTGTACAAACACATGCACACAGACACACACGCACACACACACATTGAACCGGTGCTTGAAATAATAAGATTTTTGTCTATGTCTGCTTTTAAATCAATATTGGTGTGATTGATTTCCGTTTTCCGTCCTGTGGTTTTCTTCTCTTTTCACTTAGTTATATTTATATTAATTTTGGTTTGTTTATTTTTTTTTTGTGCATCTTCATGTCAGTTCTTGAGACATCTATTAGATTTTATCTACCTACACTTGTGCCTTTTTATAGTTGATTTCTTTCAGTTTCAGTTTTTTTTTGTAAACATAAAATCCGTGGCAAGGTGTGTGGCACCGGATTTGTTTATTTAGTGTAAATTAAGGTTTACATTATTTAAAGTTAAATGAAAATAAATATAAACAATAAGCAATAAAGTTTAGTCGACCCATTTCAGAATTTAAATTAAAACTCGTGGCCTCCATGTCATGATTTTAAAATAAACATAATGTGTATTTTTATAAAGTTTTTATTTTTATTTTGCAAGGATCGTAAAATGTGCTGCAGAAATATGTGTAAAAATTTTAAATTTCTTTCCAGAACCCTTATAATCCTTAAACATTCTTTTCAGTTTAAACCCAACAAACATATTGAAGTTTTTCTTTTTTTTTTAGAATAAACAAGGGTTCAGTAAGAAATGAAAAAAACAACGAAAATATTTACACCTCATTCTTCACTTGATAAGTTACTTAAAAGAAAAAATTTACAAATTTATATTGAAGCCCAAAGTAGAATATTTTACACCTAAAATTGTAATTATTTTGCTGCTGTTAAGTTTGTGTCTAATATTTCTTTTATATATTTATTTCATTTTAGAATGCCATTGTACCAGGTGATTATCGCATAACGTCACCAGCTTCCGGCTCACCATTGCCACTTACCAATACCACAAATACAGATCTCACAGTTGCCGTTCTAACAAATAATACAAATGCTGTCAATTCTGTATCCGGTAATGCCAATACCGCCGGCGGTCCCAATACAGTCTTACGTGTTATAGTCGAATCTCAATTGTATCCCGTTTCATTGGATATATTACACCAGATATTCCAACGATTTGGCAAAGTTTTAAAAATTGTTACATTTACAAAAAATAATACATTCCAGGTAAAATGTTCAAAAAGAAAAAATATTCATTTTATTACTTTCATTAATTTAAATAGTGCTGAATTTCTTTAATTGAAATTAAATTGTTTGTTATTAAATGATTGGATTCTGTTTCGCAATTTTTGTGAAATGATCATTCTGTATTAAAAAAAAATCATCTTAATATGTAAAAAAAAAAAACAAGGACGCCAATGAAAAGGGCAACTTTCTAGCAACATTTTTCCAAGTATTAACATCTCAGTTGTTCTAAAGACGTCTGCCAGCTTTTTCCTAAAGAAAGAAATTTCAATTAAAAAAATCAAGTCTTATTAAACGTATTGCAATTAAAACAAACAAAAAAATATACATAAATTGGAAAATTTTTATAAAATTCTCATTCTATTACTTTTCTGTTGCATTTCAAGGCGCTCATACAATATCCGGATGCCCATTCGGCTCAACATGCTAAAACCATTTTGGATGGCCAAAATATCTACAACGGCTGTTGTACGTTACGCATAGACAACAGTAAAATGACTACGCTCAATGTTAAATACAATAATGATAAATCACGCGATTTTACAAATCCCTCATTGCCACCTGGTGAACCGGGTGCCGATATTATGCCCACCGCTGGTGGCTTAGTCAATGCTAACGATTTACTATTGATAGCGGCACGTCAAAGGCCCTCTTTAACAGGTGATAAAATAGGTAACACTATCCACTTTCCTTTATTATTTCGTTGTGTTTGAACTTTTTAAAAATTATTATTTTTCTGTTTTATTATTTTGTTGTAAGCAAGCAAAAAGAAAATGATAGATTCTTTGGAAGCGTAGGTGAAAATTTTTGTAATACAAATAATATATTTAAAATGCATATGAAACTAGTTGTTTTATTTTTTTTTACAACTGCTTCCTTTTAACTTGATTTTTATTCATTTTCAAGTATTGGAATGTGCTAGACCCTAGTTTGCAGACTAGACCTTTCGTCCAATCATGGGCACCCCCATGTTACATTTCTGAAGGTCGATTATTGGAACGAAGTTCCTTATGGGACGATGCTGAGGGGTACCCTAAGCGGGAAAAAACGTCCGTAACGTAAGATTTTTTGTTTCTAAATCAATGTTGAAGACGTATGAGTAATACGAATCCATACAAACAAATATTAATCATACGCAGCCGTTCCGTGACAGAATTCAATTTCGTTTAGGAACAAAATTGATTCTGTATTTTCGTTGGTCGGCGAAAGAAAAATCATGAAAATGTTTACCCGAATAATTATTTTCTTTATACCTCGAATAGAACTTAAAATTAATATTTTTATAATAAGCAACTTCGTTCCTATCCGGTGTCCCACGACACCACACATTTTCATCTACTTTGTATTTAAATACATTAAAGATGTTTTCTGTCCATCTGAAAGCCTTAAATTTACTAAAGAAATTCATGAAGACTAGACCAAGAGCGCAAAATTCTTCATAATATATTTACACTATAAGTTTTTTTGCAAACTATTAGATATATTTGTTAATAATATCCCAGGGTAAATAATCGGGACTGGAGAAAATGCCATGCCACCTTTACATACTTCTGGTAGCTTTTTTTTATGGAACTTGACTTTCCACATCTTCTATGAACAAAAATAGAAAATAAAATAAAAAAAAGTTGCAGGGAACAAATATCATGAAAAATATCATAGTGTAAATTGGCTTAAACCCAAAGCGGTCGTACAATTCCATTACAAAAAACTGTAATTTGCCTAAAAAATCCGGATATATATTTCCTATAATACAAAACATCGCGCGCAACGAAACTGCATCTAAAGTATCACCTTAAAATCAATTAAATATAAAAAATACCAGATGGAGAAACATCTGTAGAATTTGCAGTGATTCATTAAGTCAATTCATAGTTAATTTCGAGTGCATTTGCACTGAGCTTTAAAAAAAGAAGTCTACTGATGAAAGAAATATCTTGATAACAACTGCTAGACAAACGGCATCAGTGTGTCGTAACAGGCCTGCATTTAACTAGTCCAAAAAAGCTCGCAATTGACTAAATCAGGGAAGCACTTCCAATTCAATCACTTTTTGCTGCATTACTTATTTATTATAATTAATTTTTTTTCTACCTACAATCATATTTTAAATGATAATTTTTATTATTATTATTATCAATCTTTCTTTAACATTAACTAACCACTCAGCCTGTGATGTCTTGATTAAAACTAATATTTTTACGTAACGCGCCACTTGTTATATAAACATTTTGGAAAATAATAATAATCATTGCTTCTCAATTTTTTTTTTATTTTTATAGTAAATGGTTTGGGAGCACCCGGTGTGTTGCCACCATTTGCCCTCGGTATTGGTACTCCCTTGGCTGGAGGCTACAGCAGTGGTATACCCAATTTGGGTGCTTTTGCTTTGGCCAATAGTGGTGCTTTACAAACGGCCACGCCTGCTTTGCGTGGCTTCTCAAATGTGTTGCTTGTTTCGAATTTAAATGAAGAGGTAAGTAAAGCTTTAAAGATATTTTTATATGTATAACAAAATTTGAGTTTTACAAAAATTTGTTTTTTAAAGTAATTTAGTTCATACAGTTGAAAACTTTTTGTTTCAATTAAAATTCCCTAGTATTTGTTGATTATTTGAAAGTAATTAGTTTATCAATTAGTCTACTAAATAGACATACTACATATACTATAATAGTAATAATAAAAAGTAATATATAGTTTTCGAACTGAAAAACAGAAGTGCTTTTAACTGCATTTATTTATTTTGTTTATATTATTTTTTTTATTCAAAACTTTTCAATCTCTTAAAAACTCATTAGTAGTATATTTTAATATTATTTCTACTGCAAAATATGTAAAAGATGAAAATTTTTTGTTTCTCTTATAAATAAATATTTAGTAAAAAAAAAAAAACAAAAAAAGAAAGAATTGATTCAGATGTTTTAAACTTTTATAATACCGACAAGTAAACAGAAACACGTACATTTTAAATTTAAATGCTTATGTATGTTTGTTTGTGTTGTATTGCATTTCTCCATATAGTATTTTCCCACATTTTCCGTTTCGCATTTGTACTTAAAACTATTGCGCTTTTGCTTTATGTTGTTTGCAAAACAGCAACAGAAAATGTTTTAATTTATTTCAATTTCATTTAAATTTTCATACTCATGTATCATGCTGTTTTTTATTTTATTTATTTATTTACTTATATTTCATATTTCTCTAATGATTTGTATAGTTTTATGATTTAAATCCTTTTTCTCCTCAATTCTAATACAGATTTGAAATTGGTTTCAACTTTGTTTGTCCAATTCTACCTTTTTTTTTGAGGAAATTAAAATTTGACTTAACTTGTTTTAATAAAATATTGCATAAAATTTATGTGGTCAGTTATCGTGGCCACGTACATATTGGTTTCTAAATGTAAACAAAACAATGAATATTTTTAGTGTTCGAAAAAATACCGTACGTTACGTAGCTTAGCGTACACAAGCCAAAAATTGATATTAATTTTTTTTTTACTATTTGAGTCCTTGTATGCAACTCACATACTGTCCGTTAAGATTATTCAAGGCAAGTAACGTACACTACGTAGCCTTTAGCTATTCGCCTTAAAATGGTACAATTGCGGTACATAAAATTTTGCGTTTAACGTTCAGTGTTATATGTGTGTATGCGTTAAACGATAATTTAGATCTGTACACAACAAAGTTTTATATTTGGCGACAAAAAACACACAAAAGGTCACAGTCATTTCTTTCGCTGTGTTCGTTGAGCAGTTACGTACACTATTCTTGTACTCGAACACTATTAGCGTTTGTGTATTTACAGTACAGGACAACAAAGTACATTATATGTCATATTTTTTCAAAAACTTGACTGAAATCCATTAAACATTTGCATACAAATTTATGACCCAAGACCATAAATAAACATGCGTCAGCTTAATATCACTAGACTATTTCATTGGCAATTAGCATCTCCATTAATTTGGGTTGTACAATCCGGCGATGTATTTAATTTGTTTAACAATGATTTATTTTCCAATAACTAGAAACATTTTTAAAAACCTTATATTTTTAACTTGTTATTTTAATTTTCCCTACTTTATGTGTTTTTAATATTTTATGTTTTAAATATCATTTTTTTTATTAAACTTCATTTATTTTACATTAAACTCTTGCTAACTAAATCTCTCTTTTCTCTCTTTTTTTTCTGTAGATGGTCACGCCTGATGCTCTATTTACCCTCTTTGGTACGTCTGCACAAATATAATATTTATTCAAGTTTTTATTTAGTTAAGTTTTAAGTAAAATTAGAACAGAGTTTTAAAATGTTGGTATTACTTGCAAGACGAAAGCGTGAAAACGTTTTATAGGGCTCGGAAAATGTGTTTTTTTAAATATAGATATTTTTTTTAAGTAGCAACCGTGTGTGTATTATAAAGACGGTGCAGCCACAGTAATTTCGGACTATATTTAGAATACAGCTGAATCTTACGAAGTCTTTATGCTAAACCCAAAAGGAATTTGTTATGTGTATTGAACGTTATTCTTGTCTCTCAAGTATTCTTCGTTTTCTTTAAAACTCTTCAAATATTTTACATTAATATCTAAATGTTCGCTTCTTTTGAATTTTCTTACATGTTTGTTGATGAGAACACAAGTTTTAATAATTTATATCAAATAAAGAAATCACCCTCTAGCAAAGTGGACGACTTTAGTCGAAATTTTGCCTGAAGAGGAACACCGAAGGTGTTCGAAATATTGAAATAAAATAAAAAGTTCATTTTCAATTCTTTGACCTAGAGCCTGAAGAAAGATAAAAATTAAGAAGTTTATATCAAATATATATTTTCATTTAATTTTTCTCTAAATGTAACCGTATCACAGGCTTTAACCATTATGGACTTGTCTAAAAAACTGGTGTTTTTCCAAGGCTGTTACCATTGTTAGGATTCTGAAGCTCTCTGTATACATACAAACGTTTTTATCAAAGTAATATTCTTTATAAAAGTAATATTCTAAGAACTCCATTTATATTCCAAATAGGCATTACCAAAACTGAGAGCGATAATTTTGGATATGTCTTAACAAGACTTCAGTAAATATTGTGTTTCGAATTAATAGGAACGAATAAAAAGAAAATAAACTTCTATACACAGCACGTCGTAGGAATTAAATATTATAAAATCAGTACACTTTTTAATATACTATTTGCATCAAGTAGTATTTCCCATATTTTCTTTAGTAAATTCAGCCTTTTATTTAACAAACAAAATATCTATGATAACTTTTAAGTAAATTAGTGTATGTATTTAAAACTTGAAATATTTTTTTCTTTTAACCTCTTAGAGTTCACTTTTATAAACAGTGACATATTAATCTTTCAAAGCATATAAACTTCTTTCATTGAGCAGATAAAGACAAAGTGAAATAAGTATCTTCTTACTTAACATATTAAATTGAACCATTTTTGTTTTTGTCTCCCACAAAGCATAAGCAGCTTAAATTTAAGAAAAAGAATTTTCTTAAAAATTATTAAAAAATATTATACATGTTATTTTTGCTGAAATCTACTTAAGAAGTGATTAATTTTTAAAGGAAAGAAATATATAAAAATAAATTGCAATATTTCCATTTTGCAAAGTGCAACTTATATAAAACAAACGGATACAAAGGAGCTGAAAATAAGTAAGGAGAAAAGCATTTTTATTAAAAAAAAGCATCAACCCAACAAATTGCTTAAGCAAAATGCAAGAATAAAACAAAGGAAATGGATATGACTAAGTTGCTACAGTGGGTGGCACGAATAATAAACATTAGGTTTTTGTGATATAAAAAGTAATAATTTTTAGATGGAAATTTTCACTAGCAAACTGCATTATTATTAGACTAAATTTATTTACGATTAAGTTAAAAAAAATTTTATGAAATGGCATGCCGAAATTTGATTTTGCACTTTGCAGTGCAGACTGAAATGAGCATATATTTCGAAAGTTGCAAATACTGCCTGGAAAGTGTTTATACGTATGGCACGAGTAATATAATTTTTTAAATGGTTTGCTGATTAGACTGCTAATCATGAGTTCAAATTTAACGCAGAAATGCCTTATATTATATAATTTTCCACCATACGTCATACCGCATCTACATATTTCTTTGTTATTCCATTTCCTTTCTTTTTTTTATACTTTGAAATATAATTTAACTATGATTCTACAAATTGTAATAGCAATTCTTAATAACGAAAAAAAAATCATTAATTTAAATGTGCATTTTCCAACCCACTGTGCCTCTCACATTCATTCATGAAAGAAACAAACAAATACCCAAAAAATACTCGATTGAAATCAATTTTAACTAAATAAATTATTAACGAAACAAAATGTAAAAAATGGGTGTAGAATTGTTTCGTACCAGCAATAAAATAAAACAGCAATTTGTATGTTTGTTTTTTTAACATAAAATGGAATAGGACAAAAACAGTTGTTAAGCTAAAAACCATTTAAAATAATGCTTGTGTTAAACACTTAAAGCTTAGAAAGTCTCTCTTTGAAAATAAGAGTACATGAAGTTGTTTAATCGACATTATTTTTATAATATACCTTGGATAACAAATCACAATTGTTGCCAAAACAAAACGTATAGGAAAGCATTTAATTAAAGCAAATTGTGATTACTTGTGTTCTATTTCTAGAGTTCTTAGAAATATCTTTTACTACTAAATTTAGCTTCTTCAGTTTATGATTATTATTAATTCGCTCTGTGTTTTCCAAATTAATACTTGTTTTCTATTAGATGTAAGTAATTGCTCTTGATTTGTTTTAGTGTTCATACCCTAGTGTGCCGTCAATTTTATCTTTTCTTGTTTACTTTTGCTAAGGTGCCAGTTAATGGTTTTATATTCTATTTTAGTTGTTTGAATAAATAAAATAATTTCGGAAATCCTTAAGCCACCACTCATACCATCATATAAACATTACCGTAGTTAAAGGACTACTCCTGTTGCTTTTCCATTTTCAGTTTTGCGTGTGCGGTAAATTTATTTTTATTATTCGAAAAGTTCGAAATAATGGAAAGAAAACTATATAGCTGTAGAAAAACGTTATCTAGAAACAAAAAAAGTAGTTCATGGTGGTCATAAATACCAAAAAAAAAAAAAAATACTACAAAAATTCATTTAATATAAATAAATTACAAAAGAGACAAAAAATGGCTGTGGCATGCTGTTGTTTAATACAAACTTTAGAAACGCAGCTTCCTCTTTGGTTAAAGTTTATTTAATTTTTTTACCACATACAACGTACACATGTGATAATAGTCAATATACACGGTGGTAACCGCAGCGTGTGCTTAATATTGGTATTCCATTTTTTTTGTTTTTTTTTTCTTTGCGTATTCCAGCATAAACAAATCAGACTGCAGGTGGCATTGAAACAAAAAAATATGAAAAATTAATTGCATTTGTGCAGGTATTTTGTAGTCTGCAGCAAGTTTTTTATTTTCAATATTTTTTATTCAGTACTAAGTTTCGTTTGTTTTGACTTTAAAAATAGTCAGCCAGTTTTACAAATATTAGAATTCAATTTCTATTTATTTTACTGTTAAGAATGTTTGCTTTATTTGCATTCCCTCTATTCTTTTACAAAATAATTGCCCAAAGTAAAATAAAGGTATTTATTTTTCATGATATTTTGTATAAAAAATATACTACTTCATGGTTTTTGAAAGATCCAATAATTAAGCCATTAAATCCAGGACATGAGGGAAGTTGCTGCTCTCTTCTACTTAACATCTACCTGTTTTTTTTTCACCTATTTTTTTAAATACTTCTACCAATTTTACTTATTTAGGTTTTTTAAAATAATTTATTCAAAGTTACTTTTAACAATAAGAACTTTTTATAAAAGTAATTTCTTTATGTAATATATCTTTTGTAAATGCTACTTTTTTATAACAGATAATTTTTTAAAAGTACTGTTTTATAAGGTCCTGTTTTGATATATTTTTAAAATATAAATATTTAATATGTCTTTTTCTAAAAAGCGCTTGTTAAGAAAATGGTTTTTATGAAAGTTAAATTTAAAAAACATAATTTTTATAAAATTTACTATATATAAAAGTAATTTTTTATAAAAACAATTTATTTTTAAATTATAAATGATACCCTTTATGAAAAAAACTTTTTATGAGAAATACTTTTGGTAAAACGTAATATTTTCAAAAACAAATTTTTGTAAAATGTTTTTTGTAAAAGGTACTTTTGAAGAAAAGTACTTTTTATAAAGGGTACTTTATATAAAATGCAATTTTTATAAAAGGTACTTTTTATGAAAAGTAATTTTTATAAAAGGTAGTTGCTATGAAAATTAATTTGTATTAAAGGTACTTTTTATGAACAATAATTTTTATTAAAGGTACTTTTATGAACAGTACTTTTTTTTATAAAAAGTACTTTCTTTATAAAAAGTACTTTCTTTATAAAAAGTACTTTTTATAAAAGGTACTTTTTATAAAAGGTACTTGTTTTATAAAAAGAAATTTTTATAAAAGGTACTTTTTATGAAAATACATTTTTATTAAAGGTAGTTTCTATAAAAAGTAATTGTTACTAAAGGTACTTTTTATGAAAATTAATTTTTATTAAAGGTACTATATATGAAAAGTACTTTTTATCAAGGGTACTTTTTATGAAAAGTAATTTTTATAAAAGGTTGTTTCTATGAAAAGTAATTTTTATTAAAGGTACTTCTGATGAACAGTAATTTTTATTAAAGGTACTTCTGATGAACAGTAATTTTTATTAAAGGTACTTTTATGAATAGTACTTTTTTTATAAAAAGTAATTTTTATAAAAAGAACTTTTTTTTATAAAAAGTAATTTTTATGAAAGGTACTTTTTATGAAAATACATTTTTATAAAAGGTAATTTCAATGAAAAGTAATTGTTACTAAAGGTACTTTTTATGAAAATTAATTTTTATTAAAGGTACTATTTATGAAAAAAACTTTTTATAAAAGGTACTTTTTATGAAATTTTGTTATGAAACCCGCTTTCTTAAAAAAAATTGCTCTATTGAAAAGATACTTTTTCAAAATTATCTTTTATCTATTTACTTTTTGTAAAAGTTTTTTTTAAATTATACTTTAAAACATATTTTCTTAAAAGATGCTTTGTTAAGAAATATATTTTTTTAAGGTCCTTTAAAAACATACTTTTTGAAAGAAATTTTCTTTGTAGGATTTTTTAAGAAATTATCTATACTATCAAAAGTTAGTTTTCTTCAAAATGAATTCTGAAAGTTTTCTTTCTCTCTGAAATGTAAGTTTTACAATCAGATTTTTTCCAAACTCTTTCTTTAATACAACATATTTTTGTTAATAGTACTGTTTTTATTTTGATTAAAATACATTATCAAGAATATATCACGAAAGTCAGTTTTATATATACCAAGGTAAATAAGTTAATTAAGTGATGATATCAAATATCCCGTAGGAGTAGTGCTGTAGTATCAAATTCCTAAAGTTATCCTACACAAAACTTCAGTAATGGCATTTTAATTTGATACGTTGGTATTATAGTAATTTTTTTTTTTTTGTCTAAGTTTGTTTAAATAGAAAACTTTAAACTTCCTTTCCAACAACTAAAAATCTTCGTACAAGTATTTATTTAAAGGATATAACAATAGTACAACGACACAACATTTACCAATACAACAACAATTTTAACTACTAAGTATGTTATTTAAGAAAACAAAAAATAGAAAAATTAAAAAAAAAGATGACAAACTCCAGCAACATAATACAAGGTAGAGAGACGGACAGACAGCAAAGTAATGCAGATTTTCTATAAAGTTTATTTTATTTCAACTCTAATTGTAATTCAGGTATTAAGCCAACAAAAGACTATCAGTGCAAGAGAAGGAGGGTGTGGAAGGAAATCACAAGAATGTTAAGTAAAGAAAGTATTGTCTGTTGAAAAATAATGGTTATAGAATATAAAACATCAACTGCAACCAAAAGGAAAACTAACGAGATGTTAAAAAAATTATATACATGAATATAAAAAGAAGTACAAAGGACTTTTCTCATTTGATGCACACAATAAAGCACAGCATTACGGACTCGTACAAATTCACAAGTACATTTTTTCTAATTTTTATTATAGTTTTACAGTTGTGCTTGAAAATATAGTGAGGGACTAGCAGAACTATAAATACAATGCAATAGTTTTAAATCAAGTAAGCACTTGATTTTATATAAAGGGCTACGAAAATTCATGTAACTTTGTTCGTTCGTTTTTATCAGCACAAATTTATGCATGTGTTGTGAAATGTTTGTGTTAATTAATTTTTCAATTTAAGGAAGTGGTGTTTTATTTTGTGCTCTGCTATAGTGCTATAAGTGTATGTGTTAAATTTGTGTAGTTAAAATACTTTTTATCTCATGTTTAGCTTATTTGTTGTATTCTCTTTTTTCCTGCAACTCCCACATACTTTTATTGCATTAGTTATTTAACATTTTGCGATTGTTATTTTCTAGAAAAGAAAAGTAATAAAAACTAATACTAAAAAAAATAGAAAAATGTTCAGTTACAACAACCGTTTGCATGTAGAAAAAAGTTCATGAGAAAAACTCAATATCAAATGAATGCATGGATTTGTGTAAATGCGCTGGTATTAGTATGCATTTGTATTAGTTTAGTGTATGTTATATTATATGTTGTTGTTATTGTTGTATGTCAAGTACCATGTTGAGTGTGTTGTACTATTTTTATTGCTATAAAAATGACTTGTAAGCATCAAGTAGTTGTTTTACAACAAAAATGTATGCATTCACACACACACACACACACACTCACATACAAGCACATTTTGCCAAAGAGATAAATAGACACACATACCAAAATAAGTACGTGCATTTGCATGCAAGCATCCACAAACACATGCAGACGCAGATCTACTGGACACATCCAGTTAGTTGTTTAAATTCTATATGTTTCATTTAAATATATTTTATTTTACTCTTTATATATTTGAATGTTTGAAAAACGTTTTTCATTGTGGTTGCGAAAGTTATGCTTTATTATGGTGTTTGACTTTCAATTCAAATATATATAAAAAATAAAGTTCAGCAAACAATTGCAGTATAAAACAATATTAATTAAAGTGATCAAGCTTAATTTAACCCGATAAAATATTTAAATATAATAAACTTCTTATTTATATAACTTTAAAATTACATATAAAAGTTAATTTATTTGCATAAGTAAATAAATGATTTTAAGTGACAACTGACCAGCAACAACAGAAACTCCTTTTATTGCTGCTACTTCTTTGATATCGACATGACGTTTTTTTCCCTGTATTTCACGCCATTTGCACACTTGTGTTGTTTTGAAATTTCAATTTGTTAAATTCATATTACTTTGCATATGTATAATGAGATATTTTTAGTTGCTTTTGCTGCGATTCAATGCCTTTTATTCTCTATATGTCCTCGGGTATTTAACAGTATGTAATTTACAGAATTGAATTTAATTGGAATATAAATTGCTTGTGAAGTAATATTTTTACTATATAAATAAAAATATTTAATTTATTCACATTTATATCCGCAGGACTAAGAAAGGAAATAAGCAAGGGTTTGCATAGGTGCGACTATATGTATTTAAACACTGTGCTACAGTATCGATTGCCAATATAAAAAATCGTATAATAACTTTCTTTTGCCTTTTTTAATACTTGTTTCTTTAAAGAGAGCCAACTGTTCCAAATTTCTAAAACAAGTGTTCCAAATTTCTAAAACAATAAACAGCAGTAGTCATACCTACTCTCAGGAAAAATTGTGCAACTTTTTCTCCGCTTCTATCTTTCTTTTCGATATAACAGAAAGCTTAAATATAAATTGTTATTGCATACAAATAATCCACCTATTTATTATTATTATTATTATATGAGGCCATAAGCACCGCGACCCAAATGATCTTTTGTGCAGCCCAAGCGTTCACTGATGTAGATTGAGGCTGCGAATAAAGCCAATTACTCTACCCGGTGAGATATCGTACACCTCCCCTGGAGTCATGAAATTGCCTCCAAGGAAACTCCTCCTGCACGACGCCACTGGCGGACAGTCGCAGAGAACGTGCTCCGGTGTCTCCTCCTCTGCTCCGCAGAGTCTACATACTTTGGTCTCAGAATTGCCCATGGTAAACTGGTGTCGTCTGAGACCGTAGTGTCCGGTAAATCAACCCGTTAATAATCTGAGGTCATTCTTGTCCATCAGAATTAATTTTGGGATTTGTTCCGAGATAACGTAATGAAACGTTTTGCCTGTCTTAGGCCGTGAAGGGCTTTTCAGTGGCGATTAAACTCCACTCGGGCCCACGAGTCATTCTGTTCTTTGACAAATCCTCCTGAGATGCCAAAGAAGGGTTCCGGTCCTATGAATCTACGATGGGCTCCTCTGTTCGCCAGACAGTCAGCCCGTTCGTTGCCAGCGTGGCCCTTATGGCCAGGCACCCAGCATAACGTCAGCCTGTTCTGAGCGCCCAGTTCTATCAGCGATGTAACACAGTCCATAACAACCCCTGCCCTGATCTCAGACGAGGTTATGACCTTGAGCGCTGCCTGGCTATCAGACATCAGATAGATACGAATATTCTTACATCTTCTCCTCAAGCATTCCCTAGCACATATGAATAACCCACCTAATTAGTGGTCATAACCAAAAATACACATGAGTACTGATGATGCATGTGTAGTGACTTTCGGAAACTGTTTATCTGTTCTAATGCGAAAGTTCCATAGTCGAATTGAATTAAATCTGAATTGTATTTAATGAAGCTGAAAATCGTTACAACATTTTCTGAACCTATTCCTTCCAAAAATATTATCCTTTTTCATATTAAAATGATAGCGTCAACCGTTGTCGCAAATATTCATTAAAAGAGGCAGAGAAATAAAAGTATCAGATCACAAAAATCCTATACCATGTGAATAATTTGCGGACTCGAACCGCGGATCGTGGACTATGCGTTAAGTGCTCTTTTATGCTTTTATTTTAAATAATTAAACTTTCATTAACAAGAAATTTGTTGTTTCCAACAAGAAAGCCATTGCTTTCAAATGCATAACATATTCACTAAATATTTAGTGAATCCTTTTACTTGTACTTATTATCATCCAAAGCCGTAGCAACTTAATTAACAACAAAATAATATTAAAGCAAATTTTTACCACTTGAGAAAAATTGCACTAGAATCGCGAAATACCATAAAGCATCCTTTTCATATTACTATATATATATAAGCTCTTGCTAAATATATTTGTCACAAGTTTGTCTTCTGGCCTGTGTGTACCAGTACACACGTATTTGTATCTAGGTCGTTGTTTTTACTTCCATCATATTTAATCTTTTTTAACATGACTTTATAACATCGTTGATAGTGTCATTATGTTTTCTTTTATTTCATATACTTCTATTTTTTATACATATTTACGAGGGTGGCCATTTATCTTGTAATGAAAATGGTTTTCAAATGATGATGAGAATAATTCATTTTTCACATAAGAAGTTATTGCAAATGATTCGGTTTACAAGATCAGAATACAAGCTTAACATATATTTTTTATTACAATTCATGGCATACGTCTGTTCAGTAAAATATTCCGCATAGTGTGTATCAGTACTATCCCTCGTATATATATATTATGTAGTATAGTTTATTTGTTGGTTTTTGCTGTTTCTTGTTTATTTTGAAACTCACATTAAATAAACTGTGTGATGACAGTTTTAATGTCAAATTGAGAGATCACTTAAAAGAAATAAAGGAAATATATAAAGAAGGAGTATGAAATGAAACTAAATATAACCTTCAGCAATTGCAAGAAGATGATGGCAATCAAGATTATCATTAAAATAAAATTAAATAATAAAATAAGTGGTATAATGTTGCATGCGAAATGTCTTTCAATATATTTTACAGTTAAATTGTCAATTTCTGTTTACGATATTGCAGGTAAAATTTAATTTTTTTTTTCTTCTAAATTTATATTGTCGACCTAGTGTCTTATATTATAACTGTAGGCACGTGATGGCAGAGTGTATCCAATAAGTCGTGGTATATTTACCAATAACAAGGTGCTAAATTTGTTGTTACGGCATTATTTAAATATCATTTGTTGTACCTGTTTTAAGCTTTATAAACATATTAAAAAGTTCTTTCTCTTCTCACTCATTTATATAGTCATTGGTACATGTTTTAATTGATCTTGGTTACAAATTCTTCAACTTATTTAGACTTTGCAATTAATTTGGAGATATGCAATAATTATCTCAAATGAATCGTTTTATGTTTTTAAACGGAAACGAAAAATTAATCAGGCATATAAAAGAAAATATAAAAAAATAAATAGAATGCTCAGCACTAAATAATTCAAACGAATATTTTAGAAATTAATTTTCTATGTATTCAGCTTATGAAATCCAATACCTAATTGTGACATCATTTTATAATTCGCTTCGAAAAAAAGCTACTTCAACTAATAATTGAATTTTTAGTCCTTAAGCAATCAATAATTATCAGAAAGCTATTGATCTAGGAAAATGATAGAAATTCAAATGAAGTGGATTTAATTACTTAACTATTTTAAAATCTATTTGTCAATACGATAGCCGTCATGCAATTAAAATATGTCTTAATTACATACATGCACAAATAAATAGAATGTGTACAAGGTTGCATGACACTACGTTTTTTATTTTTCTAATTTAAAGTCAAATTTTTCAAGAATTTTTTTCTTTCAATGGATTGCAATCTATGGAACAGTTTACCTGACTTAATATGTAAAATAAAATTTATTTATAAGTTTTATGTTTTTATATGTATTTATTTTCGGTTTTTCAATGCAGTATATTTGTGTCGTTATTTTACGCTTAAATGTATCCAGCGTTCATGCCATGTTCACAGAAACTGTAATAACTTTTATTTCTTCTGTCGTCTAATATAAATATTATTTGATCAGTCAGCCACACATACCGGCCATAACTATTTATTGCAGCTGTGAATAATAGTAAACTGGAACTGCACTATTTTTTTTCTCTTCCTCCGACTTGTAAATTTATTTCTATTTCCTCTTTATTCACCCCAGTTAGTTTTGCATATACAATCATGTCATGTCGTGCGTATAGTAATATTGTCTTTCGCAATCTTTGAAAGAAGACCATTAAACTGAGTAGATCGTCCTCGTAGCATTTATTATTTTTCTATTAGTACTTGTTGTATATTTTATACCAATTTTTTATTTTAAATTTTTACAATGCAGCTAAATTTACAAGTAGTCCATACCCAGCAAGCAAGTTGGTTTTGAAAAACTCAAGTAAATAATTGACAGTTTTTCGCATTAACAAATGCTTGATAGTGACTTGTAAATAATTTAAGAAATTAACCCCCTTATTCATAAAAATTATGACAGTCCAATAATAGCGTAATAACACAAAATTTCAAATGAAATTTGCTCTATTACACTCTTATAAGTCTCTCATAATTGTTATGAATAAAGGGTTAAATATTTAATCTGCTGTTATGAAATTTTTTTTTTATAGCACGGGGAAAAATAATTATTATATAAAGAAATTTGAAAATGTTCATTACTTTTCAATATCAAGTAACAAATTCTATTTAAACGCCGTAAAAAAAATCTCTAAGTAATTTTACTTTAGCGTTGTACACTACGCAGGTAAATTTATTTTAGCATTTTTGTCGTAAATCGCTTGCTCGATAATAAAAAAAAAACATTGAATATAAAATATTCATTCGTGTTAATTGTTTAAACTTTGTGTTTGCTGGGCAATACGTAGCATGCAATTTCTTTAGCTACAATACCGACTCACAAATGACTGACTTGTTAACTTTAATAACCATAATAGAAGGAAGATTTATATTTTTACAACATTATTTAATATACATAAAATGCAATATCTTTGGTTTGCTTTGAGGTTTTCATTTCTTTAAGTCATAAAAATAAATGCCATTAATGATAATTGTTGTTTAGTTAAATAAGTTCTTCAAGTACAGTTTATTGCAAATTGTATTACAAAAACTGTACGAACTTGAAAATAAATGTTTATTAGCATTTGAATTATTGCTTAAAATTAAATTTGTAAGATTTATAGTTGTTTAAACTTGCCATTAGGATTGAATTAAAATAAATCATGCGTGTACTTTAACATTTACATAATTATGAATTGAATTTTAACGGCCCTTTTCATAATGTATGAGTATAAATTAACGTGGACTTAAACGTTAAGTTTGGCATACAAAAGCTGTCGTTAAAGTAAACGTTAAGTCTTAATCATACATTGTGAAAATGGCTGTAAATATCATAAAGTTGTATATGATCGAAATAATTATTCCTATAATTTTGCTAATACCTGAAAGAAGCCAAGGTGAAAAAAGCAAGCAAGTTCAAGATTGAAACCTTATCAAATATTATCCAATCAGTCAATGTTCAGATAGCAAGTGGACAAATTTCCTAATATTCTTATTCTATCCTTTATGACAATTGAGTCTGTTCTGTGTTTTACTCGCATAAGGATTTATCTTGAAATATTTCTTATAAACAGTTTTAAAGCAAATTGCTGATTATATTGCTTACAAATAACATATGAAACACCTTTCAGACATTATAACTCTTCATTTAAAAAATATTGCCATGAAATAAATTTAACACAACTTTTAGTCTTCTCTTATCGTCGTGACAATATTCTCTAGAATCAGTTTTGCTTATGACTTTATTATTCAAATTAGTATTTTTTACTATATGAAATTGTCCTTTAAACTATGGCAACTACATGCTTGTGCAAACAAACAAAACAGATTAGAAAAAAATAATTGCATATTTTACAACACAACTTAATGAACTTAAAATTAAATCTCGTTTGCTTTTTCCAATGAAATAAATGAATAAATTATAAAAGTTGTTGTGAAATAAACTTCTCTATTACAGTTTATTATTAATTAAGTTATAGGCTTTAATATTCAATTAATTTTAACAAATTTATTTTAATAAAACAAGTTAAATAACCTCGTTCATATGATGATTTACTACATCATCATTCATATGATGATTTACTACAGTGGAGTTTCATTATAAATAACTCAGAGTAAACGGGCTTAAATTAAATCTTACTTTTGTTCTAGAACGAGCCTAAGCAACATTGAAAAAATAGGATATTATTTCTTATTTACATAATCACTTTAGCAATTAGAAAATTTGTAAAAAACTAAGTGATTTTCTTTAGTGTCTGTAGTTTAAAAAATATCTCCCTAAGAGTGAAATTTCTCCATAATCTTATTTCCTAACAAACATAATAAATTCTATGCAGTCTTTTTTGCAGTACTTTTGGGTCCAAAGAAGTTGTTTATAATAAATTAAAATGAATTTGTTACAATCGATGTATGATGCAAATTCCACTGTGATAAACATTATGGGCCACCTGCACGTATGAGTGTTATTAATAGAAACTTGATTAAATATTAATCATGCGTAAAAGTATGCTACACATTTTTAAATGCACACACATAAACTAAACAGGCAGCTTGTAGTGGTTTACTATAGAAATGTGTCGTTAATGGCTGACTTTAGAAAAATTGTATGGCTATATCATGTTAATAAGAAATGTTTGAAAACAGAACCAGCACAAATAGAATTAAAAATCTTAGTATTAATCAATTCCAAAAATGCAAATTCAAAAATATATTGTGTGTGGAAAATGTTTAATATTTACAAAGTCCTTTCACTGCTATGCACCGAAATTCAACGCAGCACAAAAATTCGTTTCATAATTACAATTTAAATGTCCCGATGTTAAAGACGGTGTTTCCAAAACAACAAAACAGCATATATCGTGTATTTAGCTGCATGATAACTTGAAATGATAATACAAGACAGAAGTATGATTGGAATTTAATTTTTTTTTTAAACTGATAATCTGAGATAAGTTCATGGCAATTATTTTTTAAATATGATTTCCCCCGGCTCATCCCAGCCATGAATCTCTTCGTATGGCTTCAGTGGCTTGATTATTTTCTTCCATTGCTTCGAGTAAGTCATAGGCGTTAAACTGTATGAACAAGAAAGTAATTTCATTTATGGAAAGACGGTGGCCACCAAATTGATGTTGAAATCTTGCGTTGCACCCAAATCCTATGGCGTGAACCATTTTCGTCTCTCAGCCGTACACAAGAGGAGAAAGACTATCCAAGAAAAAACCTTTGAGGCTACACGTTTGGTCCCGCACTGGCTATATAAAAAGTTTAGACTCAAGATTTTAATAGTGATTCTTTAATTTACAATACAAGTAAAAAATATGTCATTTGTTGCACTGTCCGTAAAAAGTACCCAGTTCACTGCAATAGAAAATAAATTCCAAAAATTCTGCACACTTTTTCTAAAGGCAGTAACTGTAAGCAAACAGTTGATTCAAAAATGTTTCATAATAATTTGAAAATTTTTTTCCACCGAACACGACAAATGAACAATAATTTTTTTTAACCAAAATCATGCAATTATTTTTCATATGGCTACAAATTTATATTAAGTGAATTTCAAGAGGAATGAAAAACTAATAGACACAACCACCCCACTAGTGACGATAGATATGAAAATGAAAAGATTTGTTGTGGACCTTTATCTTGCTATAAAACAGCGCTATTCATAATGGGAGACATAGTAAAAAAAAAGGCGTGATATTAAAAATAAAGTGAATAAAGCATTTATAGTCTATAGAAAAAGAAGAAAAAAAGGGACAGATAAAGTCGCAATCTATTGGAAAGCAACTTTTCCTATAGTCAACAACAGTTGTTGATGTGCGAAAAGATTCACTTGATTTAACGTACAAATATGGTTTAATAATTGGGTGTGTGTGTGTATGTGTGTTAATATTGATTTTTTTTCTTAAGGTGCAAATTTTATGACAACTATAATAACATATGGCACTCTTCAGCTTTGCAAAATGATTTATATTTATAAATCTGTACGTCTATCTCTATTTATTTAATAAATAATCTATTTTCGAACATATTTTGATATTTTTTAAAGAATGTTAGAATATCTTTTAAAATAAATGATGAATTGCCTATTGCTAAAAATATAAAATGTAAAAAAGCAAAATTTTGTTTGTTCAATTTAGTTAAATTTATTTTTTAATTATATTAATTTACGGCCTATATTTATTTATGTATTTCTTTACTTTATCTTGTATAAATTCAGAATTATTTGTATTGTGAGGATTCCCAACACATTTGTTAGACTGTAGCGAAGACCATTCGGGAGATGAATTGTTTCTTTAAAATTTACAAATGTTTTTTTTTTATATATTCATTCATAACATATGAAAAGTAATTCAATTCCCATCAAAATCCATTACTATAATATAAAATGTTGAGTCAGCAAGAATTCTTAGAAAATATTTTAATTCCGATTTTATGCTTAGACAGATTGTTGTTTCTAAGATTAGAAGAATAAGTAACTGCGTGTAAAATTGTGTGTATACCACCACCTTGGAACGTATTCGTAAACGTATATGAAAACATATAGCAGGCAACTTCTCTTGTCGCCTCCCATTCATAAGCACGTTGTGTGGCTTAATGCCGTGTAATCATTAACCCAGGAATATTTACAGACTCTATTTTTAAAGCAAACACAGGCTCCACTGTACAGCAATAGTATTTTCTAAAAAAAAAATACAATCGAATTCAAAATAATCGCATTAATTTTAATCGATTATTAAATCGGAATGCATCGCCAAAATCAAAAATTGGCGTTTGCCTTTTTGTACCTTTTTTTATTGTTATTTTATTTATTTTTTTCTTTTTTACTTGGACCTGTAGTCTGGTTATGAACCCCACTGATGCAATGCATTTTAGCGGAACTATGAAAGCAGGAAATAGTGTTAAGAGAATAGATGATGAAAGATGAGAGAGTAGAGAATTTGTTATAGCAGAGTGTTGTCATGCACTTTTTAGCACACGATAGTGTCATTCGTTGTCAGGAATATTCAGCCACCAGTGCTGTGCCTTCATTATTGAAATAAGTCGAAAGCAACTAACACAACCATGCGCTAATGCAGATCACAAAAATTGTATACCATGACTGAGTGAGGAGTGGAAGCCGGGATCCTAGGATTTGTAGTCTCCATCATCTTCATATTAATATTGACATTGAGTTAAATCTTGAGAACCGTAATAGATGACCTCTTAATATATTAACGGCGGCAATATAACAGCAATTTCTAATAAAATTTAAAATTAAAGTATACTTTAAAGCCAGATATTCTATCTAATTTGACTGAATTTATTTATACATAAAATTCTTTTCTGCCGATTTTAAAAATAGACTAAGAGGAAATTTGCACACATTTTCCTAATAAAGGGTTCGCCATCTAACTTTTTTTTCAACTAGTGCTTATTTCGTGAATGGTAACACTTAGCTCATGTCTTATTTGACAGATAATTAGTTTTATCCTTCCGCTGAACGAATATGGTTGTGTATACGCTTGAACAACGCTGGGATATATTGCGACATTACTTTGAAAATCATGGTAATGTTGCAGAATGTGTGCGAAAATTGCGTACGGATTTTGGAAGAAGAGAAGCACCGTCAGCTCCGTATGTTCGTTAAAGTGAAAGAAACTGGCATCCTCATCGATAAACCAGAGCTTGAAAAGCCAAAAACAGTGCGTACACCCGAGAATATTGCTGCTGTGGCAGAAAGTGTGCGTGAAGCGCCACCAACATCAATTCAGCGTCGTTCTCAACAATTGAACATTTCGGAGACATCATTGAGACGAATTTTGCATAAAGACCTTGGTATGACGCCATACAAAGTCCAATTGGAATGAAATTATTTTCCATTATTAACCGGAAGGATTGTACTTTCAATTAAAAAAACAAATTTGAGAAAATATTCAGTAGTTTTTTTATAGCATTTTCAAAAATAAAAAGTTATTTGGGGGACCCTGTACTTACTGGGATATCTATTCAAGATTATTCTGTACTTAAAGTCACTGCATATAATTCTATGTAAGTCTTGATATTGCAATGGAACTCGTGCATTAGTTACACTTCAATTGTCATACTATTTAACCCAGAAGCAAAATTTATCTATACATCAATTCTTATTTTGATGCATATTGTTATGCAACGTGTACATACATTCTTGATATACTTTTTTTTTTATATCTATAAAATGCAATTCATGTACAACGATATGACAAAATGTATGAAATATTTAAAGGAATACAACAGCGAAAAGAAAATAGCAGAGAATTTGCACTCAATTTTGAATTCTTTTTTTTTTTTAATAAAAATGAGATGCTTGCAAAATATGTTCTCGTACTTGGATTTATATAAAATAGAAAGAATAACATCAAATACCATGTAAGACAGAGCTAAAACCATCAGCAGCCCCATATTTCTTCATCAAATATATTTTTTAAAATACAAAAAAAAAACAAAAAATTCGGCAACTACATTCAGCTAATGTTGCCCTGGAGAATTGTCTCCATTTTTTTCGTGCTGAAGGGCAATTGTTTCCTGTACTTGTCTTAAATGATAATAAATTATTATCAAATGTGGATATGGTATTCAGTACAACTTTAAGTTTTATGCACAACTCTTGACGAACAGTTTATTTGGTTTTTAAGAAATTTGAACAAAATATCAGTTTTCTTTCCTGTTTCCTTTTTGGACACGATTAACATACAGAAAGCATAAGTCAAGTTGTTGGCAGAGCAAAAAAGAAGAAAAAAAAATCAAATGAATTTATAATTTCTCTTGCACTTCCATTTCAAAAAAAAAAACTGCATTAAATATTTATCTTGCTATCGTATGTTCGTAAAACATTGTTCTCTGTGTTTCTAAGCTAGTAAATAACAAACAGCAGTTTAGAACCTGAGTTATGTCTATTACATGCAGCTTCTCTTTTTTTCCTATATATTTCTTTTGAACATATTGATGTTGAAATTTTTGCTGCATCCCAGCCATTGCTTGATTCAAAGTAATTTCAGGTCAGGTTTCCCAAACTCTATGAAACATATGTGCAAATGATGTTCTGTTTCGCCAGCTACAACTACTTCCAGCACTCTAATTTTCTGTCAATACAGGCTACTGCTTGTGCTCTTTGTTTTTCTTTATATATTTTTTTTTAAATAGTATCAGCTAGTAGTAGGGAAGCTCACTGCGACCATTTACTTTTATTTTAGTCTTCGCATTTGGGATTTGAAATAAAAAAGGGATTCCAAAGAGTATAGAAATTGAAATGAAATTTTAAAAAATCTAAGAAATTTTATTTAAATCAGCTCAGATTTACTCGATTTTACTCGCGAGTGAAAAATACTCGCGAAGAACAGTACTCGAAGATTACGAGTGTTACAAAAAGTTCACGTTTGTTTTAGGTGTTAGTACTCGCGAGTACTCCTTTTTAAAAAGTAAGAGTGGGAGTAAAAATCTTCGAAATAGAGTGAGAATTTACTCTTAAGAGTAAAATCGAGTGGAAAAATAGAAACTGTTTGTCTTTGCTGACTTGTGTGTGCGTGTGGTTTTTGTGTACTCTTTCAGTCTTTCCATACAGTGCGCGTGTGCGGAGCAATTACTTGGTTTTATAAAAAGAGTTTTATTATATTTTTAAAAGTTTACTTATATCTTCTATATTATAATGAACAATAAAGAAAGAAATAATACTATACTTGCTACTACACACACACACACACGCATACACAAAAATCGGTAAAAACAAACAGTTTCTATTGTTCCACTGTATGAGAAGGCTGAAAGAGTACTCGGCAAGAGTATAATCTGCTCGATTTTGAGCGTATTTTACTCGCACTCGAAAGCAAAGCATGTGCGCTCTTATTCGAGTGGCGTAGAAAAAAAGAGTACTGTCGATATTTTTTTTTCACTTGCAGGAGTACTCGCGCTCGAATTCGAGCGAAGTTTTCGGAGCTCTGATTTAAAACGAATATATTCGGGGGCCGTTCAGTAGGATTGAGGCAATTTCATGTGTTATTTGCTTGTCCACTTTCTACAAAAAAAAAAAAAAAAAAAAAAACAATATATAAAATCTATTTTTTTAACTGGAACTCAGGTTCCGAACCCTATTGATGCAATGCCTTGTGCCGGAACTAAAAAAGAAGGAAAAGTGGGGAATAAGAACACATGAGAAGGTAGCGAATTTTTTCTATCCTTTAGTTTTACAATTTATTTCAGCGACGAAGGAGGGTACTGTAATATTTTCTTTAGCAAAAGACAGTGTCAATCACTTACTGTAATTTTCAGCGACCAGAAATGGTCTTCTTCACTGAAACAGGCCGGCAACAACTAACACATCCAAGCATTCGATACTAAGTTCATGGCTTCTAACTCCCATATTCATAAAATTTAAAACGGGTTTGTAACGTATTTTAGTCAAAGTTTTTCATATAAAATTTTCTTAAAATAGATTTCAAAGACATTCTGTGAGGGCAACTGATCGATTTCATTACAATCGTTACGAAAAGTTGCGATAAAGTTCGATTGTTTTTATAATGCAGTTTGTCATGTTGATTGCATTTATCTTTTTTTCAGCAATAATTATTTAAGAAACGAGTAATTTTTTTCATAAAAAAATTAATTTACCATAGTTACAGTAGAATAGGAATTTCTCGTCTTCTACAAGTCAGTAATTTAAATTCTGGTTGCTCAAAAAAATTATATAAATTGAACGCTGTGCATTTATAAATTCCTAAAAAGAGCATAGAAAAAAAAACGTAACATCTGGGTTTTCTTTTGCTGAAAGCCATTTTTATTACACATTTTATATATTGTCAAAGTGTTTCGTTTAACGATTGCATAAACTCACTGTAGATTAATAATTAAAAAATTAGACATCTGCTGAATTTCCCATACTTAATATTATTGGTTGAAATGTTACCTACTTACTGCTGCACTACCTTACACAGCACTTTTTCAATTTACTTATTGGCAAATTTGTTTGTTTCTGCTGCATCTTGTTTGTAGATTTATTCAATTGTAATGTAAAAAAAATTTTCCAAACCATTTTAAAGTTAAACATACATGCATGTGTGTTTGTTGGTTTTGTATCTTTCACTTACCTTCTTTGCGAAAATGTTCAAAAAAAAAAAAAAAAGAATTCCCTAGTTGCAGATGAAGGCCAGCAATTTGCACTTTAGACATCTTTACGTTTCTTTGCTTATTACTCCGGGGAATCAATTTGTGTATATCTTTTTTTTATATATTTGCAAATTTAAGGAAACAAATGTGTTTTTCAGAATTTAAGTATCCTGCTGATATTGGATATAGAGTTGGAACGTTATAAAACTGGTTTAACAAATAATGAAAAGGCCATTATTGCATTTCGAAAAATATACCAAAAAGTGTTTTTTTATAAAATAATAAATACCCAGTGGATACTTTTAGTTTTAGAAGTACTTTTCTTTGCCTGTTTCTTGGATAATATATATAAGCATGTGTGTAAATATATAAATTAATTACAAAAGGAATGTGATCTAATTTTTTTTTCATATTATTGATATATTGTCGAAAATCTTTCTTAAAAATAAACAGTTAAAATCTGTTTAACAGTTTGAATCACTCTTAAACGGTCAGCTTGCCCACCTAAGAAAAGTGCACCGTGTGCCGAAATTTAGACTAATTAGATTAGATCGATTAATTAGCACGAGAGATAAAATTGTTAATTTTAGATATATAATATTTTAAGAAAATAAAATTTTATTTCTATTAATATTGAGCTTGAGGCTTATTTTTATAAAATAATAACTATTTATTTTATAATTATATCAATATTTCGATATCCTCTGGATATCTTCTTCAGGATATTAAGAAATACGTTTTTTAAAAAAGAAGAGCAAGATTAGAAGAAGAATTTTAATATGTATGAAAAAATTTTTCATTCATTTTCAATTTTATATAGAAACAAAAAACAACAAAAATATTTAACTTTATATAATTTAAAAATGTTGTTATTTTTGAAATATTATAAATAATTTTTAAATTGTTATCCTGAAGAAGATATCCAGAGGATATCGAAATATTGATATAATTATAAAATAAATAGTTATTATTTTATAAAAATAAGCCTCAAGCTCAATATTAATAAAAATAAAATTAAATAATCAAAGGCTGAAAAAATAAAACAATATATGTACTAAAGAAAATAAAATGTGAACGCTTTATTGATGTAATTATGATTTGATAAAATATTATAAAATGGATGTCATTTTACCATACCAAGAGACTTCTCCGAACGATTTTGCAAAAATTAAAAAAATAAAATAAAAATATTTTTTAAATTCTAAAATATGATAGTACTATTGGCTGAAGTGGTTATTGCTTAGACTACGATGCTGGTTATTCCGGGTTCGATTCGGCACTAAGTCATGAATATAAGATAGATTTTTTGTGATCTGTATTCTAATGTAAAGGAAAAACTCCTCGATTCTGTAGTTTCAAAAAAAAACATTAAAAAATTAATAATTTCTATCTCTTAAATATATGTAATTTTAAATCAGAAAAATAATAAATAAACTTTTTCTTAAAATAAAATCAATAATACAATAATTCACATACACACGCTCTTAACGGCATGTAATAGTTAAGACACGTTCTCTAGCAGGAAAAGTGTATAAGTAAAATATATAACAGAAGCTCTGGTAAAACGGACCTTGATTTTTTTTTTTTAATTCTTGATAAAGAAACATCCGGCACAGCTTCCATTGCATAGAACATTAAACGGCTGTTAATGTTGCAAGCAAAAAAAAAAAAAAACAAGCTCTACAACTTTGTTGCTAAAGTAAAGCAATAAAACACAGTTTCTGTATTCATACAAATTCCGATGCTCTACTGCTTACGAAATAGGACAAACCACCATAATCACCAACACCCTGACGGCCACCACAAATTATTAGCCTTAATAAACCCGTGTACTGGCAATATGATATAAAGAGAAAATACCTGGACGACAATGTACTGCCACGACAAAGTTTACCAGAAGAAGCTGCAGTCGCAGCGTTTATATACAAAAGTTTTGGCCAACTCAATAAGCGTCATAAATTTTCCAAATGTAACATAAACAAATAAATTTTCGACAGTTATGTACAAAACTTTCTTCCCTCACTGCATATATACATATGTACATACAAACAATGACTGAGGCGGGTAGTATTATGACTGAAGGTTTGTTAATAATCTTTTTAAGTTTTTTTTTTGCTCTTTTTTTGTTGTTTTTTTTTATTTTTCGCAATACTGCTAGATTTATTCATACTTCTTCATCATCAGCATTATGGAGGTAGTCATTATTAGTAGCCAAACTTTTCCCATAGTTTTTCATGTCATACAAATTGAAGGTGCTGTTGAGCTTTTTTTTCTTTCTTTATTTTTTTTTTTTTTTTGTATATTGAAAAGTTTTGTCGCGGTTGTAGTACATGTTAGTTTTACAGGTTGTTGTTTTATGGTTGCTTTTATTTTTTATTTATAGACCCGAAACAACAAGAAAATTTAAGACTTAAGGGCAACAAATACAAATAAAAAGTTGCAAGTTTTTTGTTTTAAAGGTAGAATATTACCAGTTTGCTTCAGATTACTCCGAAATATTGCTTGTTTTTATAATACAAGGTAAAAGGGATCCTGCAAGTTTGGCTTTTAAATTAACATGTGACAGGTTCAATAAGTGAGTGCTTTGCATGTCTTTAATTTTTATTATTTTTAATTGGTTTAAGTAAACATCAAAGTGTAATGTAATGCCCCATTTGATAGTTTTTTTTTGGATATTCTTGGTTGTTTGATAAATCGGGTCGATACAAATTTTTTTGTTTGTTTGTTTGAATGCAATACTTTACAAAGTAAATTTGCAAAGTATTTGGTGCACAGATGCCGACGGGGTGACTTAGACCATATGCCGGCGATGTTATTAACCCGTATTTTCTTCCGTTACTGTGACTGACTGTACACGACCTATGCCTTCACATAGGAAGTAGCAACGTAGTTAACCACGGAATATTCCTCAGAAGAACTGTAAAACTATACAGTTATCTGAGGTGTTGAAATTAACTAGTGCGAGTGAGACGCAAAACTCTCGAAAGAGAGTAAACAATCAGTGGTCTGGCTGCACCTAAAAAATAATTGCCAACGAGGCTTGATGTTAACTGACTCAGAGCTGCTTTGCGACTGAAATTTTTTTTTTAATATGATAATTTTTAAAGAATCAGCTATTGTCCTATTATTTATTAAATAATGACATTTGGCGATTTAAGTGATAGTAAACGAAACAATATAAATTATGCTATTAACTAAATAAGGATTGTAAATTTAAGACTAAGTGTCATATCGATTTGCTTAACCCTTAACAGAACAAAATTTTTGAATTATAGAACAATTTGCTTAAAAAAATTTATAACAAAATAATATCCAGGTTTTTCTTTCATAAATTACTATTTAATTATTTTTGTAAATGACTTTAGTGCAGAATTCTCTAAATTTGTGCTGTTTATAGTTTTTACTCCAGTAAGAAATGTCTGCAAGTTAATTTAAATAATATAATAACACTTACAAATGCAAAGAAGTTTATATGGAGTCGTATATTTATTTATGCTTTAAATTAAATAATCAAATAATTCATTAAAATTTTGATAACTTTAATATAGCTATAATTAACTAAATATTTCGAAACTAATTACATAATTTATTTTGAACATTTTATTTCAAACAGGTGTTTATGGCGATGTGCAACGTGTAAAGATTTTGTACAATAAAAAGGATTCAGCTCTTATACAAATGGCCGAACCACAGCAAGCTTATTTAGGTAAGTTAACAAGTTAAATATTTATTTTGTTTTATAAACAAATAATAGCATTTAATAGAAACTAGTTTTAGGAAGCATTTGGTTAGCAGATTTCAAAAAGTTTAATAGGTTTGGGAGAGATTATTTAAGGAAACTGCAAGCATATATTTATTTATTACTAGTGAAGTGTCAGTGAAATGGGTGCTGTTGGCTGAAGTAGTAGAACACGAGACTATGAAGCGGTGGGTGCGGAGTTCAACCCCGCTCTTTGTCATGAATATTGTGTTGAGTTCTTCTGCTCAACTTTGGTGCATGATTGCTTTAGTTGTTGCCAGCCTGTTTCAATGATGAAGGCATACTACTGAACATAACTGGCAGCGGCTGACATGATCTTGTACTAAGAAGCAGAGTAACAGCAGCATCCTCCTTCGTCTGTCGTGTAGCAAAAATTAGCTGGCGAAGTAGAAAGATTCACATAGCTACAAAAATTCTATATCTCCTCATCTTTCTTCATCTATCCCCTCAATAATATCTCCTCCTTGCTAGTTCCGGCGCAATGTACTGCATGTATAGGGGTCATCCCCTGAGTGCTGGTGCGAGATAAAAAAAATTTCTAGTGAATAATTTTTAATGTTAATTTTTCTGTTTATCACAAAGAGAGTTATTTGATTAGTCCTACTATATTTAAAAAAAATCCTGAATTTAGCATAAATCAATGTTTTAATTATATCCGTTGTAATTAGATTTTTTGAATGTTGCTACTTTTGCTATCTGGATTTAGAATTCTGTTAACTACAAAAATCAATAATTTGCCTATAATTTAAATGTGGTTAATATGGCTTTTTAAATCATAAAAGCCACCGCAATTTTGATTTTGTAGAAAAAAAATGTAACTAGGCCTGTGGTTTCCATTAATTATTTTCGTAAATAACATGTTTTTCTACTTATGCATATAGTATGTAATTATAAATATAAAAAAATATTTTAGAGCAGCTTGATGTTACTATTTCTCATAGCAAAGAAATAGACATTAATATAGAAATATCATGCTGTTATAATGATGTCAGAACTTAAAAACATTATATTTCAACTCAAATATTTTTTTTCCTTTTTGTGAACTTTTTCTCCTGGTGTACATTACATACGATATTAAACATGGCTAATAATTGATTTTAATATATTGAAGCAACAGCATGATGGCGATGCTGCAATCATTATAATGAAAATACAAAAAATATGCAGAAAGACCCCCAAGGAATTTCATAGCTTCTCTACCAGCTGAGTTTCGAAAGCAATAATTCATAAAAATTTCTTTATTATCAAAAACCAACAACAAATTGTCAGAATATTTAATTTGCAATTATTTAAATAAATTTTAACTTTTTTCCTTTTAAGTTTTATAAATTACCAAACTGTATTCATAGTTTACCTGGGCATGTGGCTGCTATTTATTGAACTTAAATGTGGTTTTGCACTCGTATACGCATGGATTTACTTTTTTTTTTTAATATACTCATAGCTTCTGTTCTTGCTTTCGATAAACCATCATATACGAGTATGTACAGATTGTCAGGATCATGAAATTTTTAAGCCAACTCCTTTTCGAGACGTACAAAAATATATGGATGTATTATCAGCATGTATGCATGTGTGTGTGCTTGTAATACACATACATATAACAGCAGATGTTTGCTTTGGAATCTCTTATCTACAAACATTCCTTTTTTTCTGCTCTCACTGGCAATTTTCAATAAGAATGACGGTATCGATGATGAGTTTTTGAGGTTTAATGCACAGATTTATTTATTATTATTATTTGTTTGAAGTAAAAATCAAAAAAAAAAAACAAGAGGAAATGTGAATCATAAATATTTTGCTTAAATGCAATACACAGCAAAAATGTATAAAACTCGTATGTACACACACACATTCATATAAGTGATGTACACTAACATACTGCTGATGTTTTTCATATATTCATAGCTATTTGTATTCATATTTAAGAAGCAAAAGTGAACAGCATTAATATACAATTAATATTATCCTTCTGCATGAAGCATATGCGCATGCATGCAGTAAGTTTCAGTTCCTATCGTTCTCCCTCTGTCCGTGTTTGTATGAGTTTGCTGAATTCCTTGTTCCAGCCATCATTTAACAGGAATAAAAGTTCAAAATATGAAATTAATACTTGTAGGAGAAATACAACAAATTTACTCGGTTGCATGTTATAAATTAAACTCACTGCTTTCGTAGTGATGAAAATCAGGAAAATTAAACAAATATGCATAACAAGACAGATGTACATATTTTATTTAATAATTTTTCAGCAAATTAAATATTTATTAAGTACTCACTTGACGTCACACAAGCCTTTATTCTCTTCTCTCTTATCGCTTTTAATTATTTAAATCCACCCAATTTTTATTGAGTGGAACTTCTTCGTCAATAGTTATTGTAATCGTTTTAATGATTAAATAACATTTGCAAATGTATTGCGGCTTGGCTTTTAATAGACTGTAATATCATCACTACGTGTTTTTTTTTTAAATAATGACATATTTTTAAAATCAACTTTGCATAAAAAGCCATTTGCATATAGTGTATGGGAGATAAGATTGCAAGCAAAGAGTTCGTACGTATAATTTTAAAACCAACAAGAGGGCTGCTATAGTACTAAAGTGGGTATCACAATACCGTTTATGTATATGCGTCTGTCTGCGGGGAACTTGGGCTCAACTAATTCATCCTCTCGTCTTTTGATAAAAACCTTTGATCAGTCCAATGTAACTCAACATTGGTTTGAATAAAGGATGAGCAAGTTGGACACAAGTCTAGTATGCGGCACTTGTATTCACAATGTAACTCGTTTGAGCTATATTTGAAGAAAATTGTTGCAGGCAAGGTCTGTTAAAGAAAATGCTGAATTTTCAAGGTTCCCGGGGAACTTACATTTGGTTATATTACTTTTTTTTTACATTCCAACATTAGTCTTAAATATACAAATATTATAACAGAGTCATTAAACAGATTTGGATGGTTCAAAGAATTTGCATGAATGAAGTTTTGTGTTAAGAAATGGAATTAAATGCTCAAAAGTACTTCATATGTTTGAGGGCGCTGTTGGTGAAGTAGTAGAATACGAGACTATGAAGCGAAGGGTCCTGAGTTCAACCCCGCAGCTGGGACATGAATATTCTTCTGATCAGCATTATTGCATGGTTGTGTTAGTTGTTGCCAACCTGTTTCAGTGATGAGGTCATAGCCACTGGTCACTGAACATAATTGGCAGCGACTGACACGATCATGTACTAAAAAGCAGAGTAACAGCAGTATCCTCCTTCGTCGGTCCTGTAACAAAAATTAGCCGGCGAAGTAATAAAGTTGAAGTAGCTACAAAAAATTCTCTAACTCCTCATCTTTCTTCATCTGTACCCTGAATACTATCCACCCATTCTAGTTCTGGCGCAATGCACTGCATATGCAGGTGTCATCCCCTGAGTGCTGGTCCGAAATAAAAAAAAAATATGTCGACAAAGGCAGACTGTGATTGTACTTTAAGTCAGAATAATTTTTACAAGTGGTACCAGTTTTTCCTAGAAGGTTCGAGGATGTGAATAACGACGCTCGTACTGGATGCCCCAGAACATCAACAACCGATGAAAATGTCAAAAAACTAAAGAAAATTGTTACGGAAACCCGACGAATCGCTATTAGAGAAAGTGAAAACTAAATTGAGTAAACTAGAATATCTCAAGGGCATACCAAAGATACAATCCCAGAACAGTGCAGGCAGAGCTGTATCGCAAGTGTATTATATATAACGGGTGAATACTTAATGTGGGGAAAATACAATTTATTGAATATACAGTGAACTCGCGAAAACGTGAATACTCGAATACATGAACGACTCGGAAACGTGAACATTTTTATTTTTACATTGACTACTCTAAAACGTGAACAAAGTTTTCTTCGCCTTTTTCGATTTATTTTTGAGTTTACGTTTAATTTTGGGAATCCCAGAACATTTTTCTCATTTTTATGTTGATTGTTTTCAACAAATACATGCATATAGGTACATACATATGTACGTTGTATATGCATACGTATGCAGGCCTGATTATAGTGATTTAGTTGTGCCATGACAACCTGTAAGTTTAAATTTACATACATACATAAAAATAAAAAGGTTGACCAAAGCGAGGTTTAAGGCTACACTAAAAATTGTAAAACAAAATACATACCAAAGGAAGACAAGCGATTTCTTGGTATAAAATTAGTTTAGTTGTTTTTTATGGTTACTTTTAGGAATCTTTATTCAGTTTTCTAGAAGTGGAAAAGTGTAAACATTTTATTTTATCTTTGCTAAGTGAATAAATTTTTAATTTTCCATCAAATTTTAATATCTGATGTTAAATTGTTTGCTTGAAGTTATTATATGAAGGTAAACAGTTTTTTGATTATAAAATTTTTACAATCGAAAACGTGAACAAATTTGAAAACGCGAACACCCTTGGTAAAAATTAGTTCATGTTTTCGCGAGTTCACTGTATAAGTATTTTTTGAGAAAAATGAAAGTCACCTTATTTTTTGAACAAACCGCATGCATGTGTGTGTTCCAATATCTTCAAAATTGTGTGCTTTAATAACCACATTCACGACAGCAGGCTAACGATTACAGAAATAAAACACATGTGTTTATATGGGAATGCAGGCAGGTTGTTGTCCGTGCTAATATTCCCATATAAACACTTGTATTCTATTTCTGCAGTCGTTTGGTCGGTAGCGTGCTGCAGTGAATGTGTTTAATGCAATAAACAATAACTTGACCTAAAATTTCTTTACGTCGCTTAAGAGGTGTCAACTCACTTAAAGAACACGAGTTATTATTGAAAATTTTTAATAAAATTTTTTTTTTAATATTATGTATGAATTTCTATTTTATTAGTCGAACTTTCCTATGTAAATTATATTACAGGATGTTAATTTTTCCAACAGGCTTAAGTTCAAATCTGCGAAACTGCAAATCTTTCATTTTTTATTAATTTGTTCAAATTCTATTTATTTATATTAAGATTGCAATATTAATAATATTTTCTATAATCATCAAACCAGCAGAACAACGGATCAGTACTGATTTCGAGGCCGCTACGCCATCTCATCAGTGGTCTTTGTTCAATTTTTCCACTTTTGCAAGTGGTGCTAGTTTTTTTATGTTATTGTGAGTAGGTAATAGAAATAAAAAACAGCATTTAGAAATTTTTATCCAAAACAACCAAAACTTTTTCAAAGACTAATTTGAATAATATCTCAAATTATTGGTTTTTATTAAAAATAATCGAAAATATTAAACACCCAATTTATACAAAATATTATATAATTTCTATAAAAAAATTTGTCAAATAAGCAGTTTCTAAACATGCGGTATTTTTTTGTGAATTAGACCTTTAAGCTCTAAATGTTAAAGTTAATCACTACGAATATTTACTTGATCTGTATTATTGTACTTTTGTGAATACCCTTTATGACGAGCATAGGTTTTGTTTTTTCTTTTTGTACCGTTTGATTTGATAAAAATAAAATCCTAATGTTGTTCATAAACAAACAAACTAAACGAATAGAAAACATTGTTTTATGCAATGTTTATTTAAGGGTTTTGGTTTAATTTCGAAAGCTGTTATTGTCTTTGTGTATTTGTGTTCTCACTTACACCACGGCACTATCGCTAGCACTCCATACGTATGTTGGGCGTTTTACATGCTGATAAAATAACGGTATAATGTTAAAATACAATACAGTCACCACACGAAGAATTGGTTGTCTCCAACAGTGTGACATTATTCATTGTGCTCCTCTATGCGGAATGGGTGGTATGGGAATATGTATGTATGTATGGGAAGACACGCTTGTGCATGTATTTGTTAAATGTAATTGTATGCAACCAACCAACCTGTTATTTAAACAAAGCTTTTATGAGGTTGTTTTCAGAAGAATATATTTTTTCTGTATTGCGCTTATTTGCACAAAAACAATATCGCACACAGAAAGAATAGCACTTGTACAATTTTTATTGTTTTTTTTTTTATTTAAAAGAAAAATATAATTGTAAACACGTTTTTATTTACAAATACACACAATTTACACATTCATTAAAATTCTATTATATACTACGTGATTTTTTTATTGTCGTTTTAAATAGTGTATGTGTGTGTCTCGTACACTGGTTGTCTGCCACAAAGTTGAAAGTGTAAATTCAAACAATTCGAGGCTCATTTAGCAAAATGTATGTACAAATGTGGCCAGTATTACCACTATAAGTGACTCAAATACTATTATTTGTGTATGTGTTTGTATTATTTCCACTTGTGTCCATTGTAGTTGACAATTGCTTTTAGATAGAGTTAAAGTTTTATTGTTCCAAAATGCTGTGAACTAATACAAACAAAACCATGACACATGTTTTTACTATTAGCATGTAAATTAGCATGTAAGTGTGTTTATGGCTTATACAGGGCTTTGTTTTATTTACCTTTTGTCTAATGTCCTTTTTGGGTTGAATGGTAACAGAAAATAAAAAACAAAAATTGCAAAATGCAGATTTAGCTTACAATAAACCAAATTAATTATTTAGTGTCTTGTGTAGTTACAAAAGTAAAGTCTTTAAAACACCTTAATCTGACTTTTGCAAATATTATTTTTAATACTTTACATAAATTTGTCTTGTATTTTGGGCTAAATTTACAAGTTGAAAGTAAAATGTTGGGGCGGTAAATTTGAAAATATAATTCCTTTTTTTGTGAACTAAATTCCATTACAAATTTCGAAAGTTAGGCGATCATGAAAATAGTCGTATTAAATCTATAGTTTCTAAACCCATTATAAAAATATAAAACCCATGACCACACCGTTTGAATAAACCATGGACTACTATACCTACCTACTCTCAAAGTCTACCATCGTGGTCAGCACTTTTAGGCTATTAACTGCAGAATAAAATTTTAATATCCAAATGTAGATAACATTTTTTTAAGTAATTAGTACACAAAGCAAAACTGTTTTAAAAAGTAGAGCAGAAATAATACTGACTTTTGCATTGATTGAATTACATTCGAACTTTTAAAATCTGTTACTGCCGCCTATTTTATTTTCACATGTCAGCATTACACTTCTTCATATGATAAACGACCACAAGATTTTGTACTTTTCTTGCACATAATTTAAAGAAAATATATCATATAAGATAATATATAATAGCAATGTCCACGATTTTAATTGACGCTACAATTTCCACTGAAAACATAAATTGCTTTCTGAATATTTGGCATTCACATAAATACTTTTTTATATTAAAATAGAAAAAAATGGTGTCATGTTTAAAATTGAAAAACAAGCAGGTGTTTCACTACGAAGTTGCCTTAAATCAAACAATTACAGCTACATTTGTCGCCGTAATTACAAAATAATGATTTTGCGCGTTCTACTAAAGTAAAAATAGAATTGAAAAAAAAAATAGGTAAATAGCAAGTGTCAGCTTATACTATTTGTTACTAAATTGCATTTAAATACTTAATTTATGCCTTTTTTTAATTATTTATAATTATTTACAAAAGAGAATTTCAACAACATATTTATGTGTAATTAAAAACAATTAAAACTCCGTTTGTCTGCAATAATAAATCCATACGGAAATAAAATATTCCATTTGTTAATGATTTGCAACCACTAGGCGTATACTTGTTGTTATAAATTTATATGTTTCGTATCATGTATTTAATATCAAGTATACGCCACAATTGTTAGTGACACTTGAAAACCATCAGGCCACCACCATTAACACAATCGAAAAATAAATAAAAAAAAACTGTTTGTATGTATTCTGTTGCATTAAATACACAGTGCCATGCATTTTTAACTTTACGCACACACATTCATATATGTGTATAGAAATAAACAGGTGTATTTATGTATATGCACAAATTTATTTGTGTGAAAATATACTGCTGTAGATTTTACTTAATATATTCTTTAGATGTAGACCAAAGTTTAAACAAATAACCACTCTCTTTATTTATTATGAGAACAAATCAGCTACTAAAAGCTGGTTATTTCATCATTACACGTGTACGTTTTTATATATTATTATTAAAAAATTGTATGTGATAGTTATTGAAAATTAGAAACGGGTTCTCGGCAGAATTATACTAAAGCGCTTTGTAATTTGGTTTCAACATAATTGGTTTCATAATAGCTATTTGTATGAAAATGAAATATTAATAAATTAATTTCTATAAAGGTGTCGTTTTTCTCAAAAGATTGATATATGTACAAGGTGGCGCAAAAATAACCTTACGATGTTTTTTGGCTGTAATTTAAAAAAAAAATAAAAAACTTTGATTCTTCTTGTGGATTATTTTTATTTGGTCTTTTAATTTTTTTACATCAAGTCGAGAATATGATGTCATGTAAATGGCCGCCGCCACAGTTGATTGTCATTTGAGCCCTTTTTATGGCATTTTCCATCACTTTGGCCAAAACTGCCGGCGATAGGTCCTCACATTCTTGACGGATATTGTCTTTAAGAGCTGCAAGAGTCTGAGGCTTGTTGACATAAACCCGCGACTTCAAAAAGCGAGGCGAGCGGCTAAACGTCGCAGTGTTTCACCAGTAGGAGTTGGACGGCCAGGAAATCTGTGACGAAATTCACGTTGTGCCAAAGTCACCGACCGATTATTGGTTAAATAAATAGTCACCAATATTCCGTTTATTAACGTGTATTTCGCATATGTTTACTACACAAATGTCAAAACAGAACTGACATTAGGGGCCAATCGCAAAATTTATAGCATTTTCTGATAGGAGGATTACTTTTGCGACACCTTGTATCTTGCAATGTTATATTACCTTTAAAAAAAAGGGTGCTTATTCAATTCATGTTTTTTCTAAAATGACATTCTTCTTTCGTAATTAGATTTTTAAGCAGGCCATGGATGAAAGCATCGCTTTTATAAAAAATTGCATTTACTTACAAATGTCCTCTTGTAATTAAATATAGTATCTTATTCTTAAGAAATTGTCCATTCATCAAAGTAAGTTCTGCTTAAAGATATACTAATTGTTAAATAGCAATTTTTGTTTAAAAACATATATTTCTAAAGAGATTAGTGCCTTGTCGTAGGCAATTTTTCTCAATAATTGTACTGCTCTTTATCTATTTTGTATATAACTTTTTTATAATATCCTTTATACCCACTTACAAAAGCTATTTTTATTACTAATTAATTATTTCTAAAAATGTTCTGCATATAAAAAATACTTTGAAAAGGTATTATTTTTTTTAATTAAGAAATAAAAGAGTTGTAAATATTTGCTAAAAACGTATATCTAAAAAACGTAATATTTTAAAATAAAATTTAAATATTTCTTTAAAAAAACTACAGTATTTTAAAGTCATTCCCTGAGTATTGATGCTACTATACCACCTATTGATGCTATATATACCACCTACTTCCGACCAAAGATGGAATACAACTCTCATGTATGGGCCGGTGCTTCAAAGTATGTTTTAAAGTTGCTCGACCGCGTACAAGAGAGAGCGAAAAAGCTCATCGGTGACAGTAGGGTAGCCAACTCTATTGACTCACTGGAGCATCGACGCAAAGTGGGGTGTGTTTCACTGTTCTACCGATACTACAACGGAATGTGTTCTGGTGAAATAAGGGAGCTTGTGCCTGATAACCGTTTACTTCTGCGAGCTACCCGCTCTTCACATATGGCACATCCTTTTGTGGTTGAGTTGTCAGTGAATCGCACCACGCATTACAGAGAGAATTCGTTCTTTGGCCGAACGGTTCGTATGTGGAACAAACTGCCAGCAGAGGTCTTTCCTGTCAGTTTTAACTTGGGGAGGTTCAAATCGAACGTCCACAAACACTACTCCCTCTATCCTCCTTCCCATAACCAACTTTCCTAGCTCTGGCACAATGCATCGCTTATGTAGGGGTCATCCCCTGAGTGCTGGTCCAAGAAAAAAAAAGAAAAAGTTATTAATATAAATATCATGCAACTGCTTTAAAAATTAATTTAATAAAAATAATTATTAAAAAAAAATTCGTTCATTTTGGCTATCGAGTATGTCGCTACGTACTAAATCTTTCGTATAATTAGCATTTTTCTACAATTCCAATCCATTTTGTTTTTATACCTTTTAAGTTACAAATTCTTTAAAAAAATTTTAAATAAAAGTGCGGTTGCACTAAAAATATGTGATTTAATACTTTAACAATTTTTTCCTTTTTTTTCTTCTTTGTTTTATTTTAAACATTTATTTTCAATTTTGTGTTCTAAGCCCAGCTGGCTGCCTGTTCACTTATATAAATAAATAATTACTAATAAACTTTGGAGAAATTAAAATAATTCAAACGTTTTTTATGCTCACATTTTTCTTAATCTATGGCATACATAAACATTTTTAAAGTAAAGTTTTGAATACTTGCCTTTACACAAATATTAACGAGGTTTACTTCTTGGTAAAAAAAAAATTCGTAAGAGACACAATATGTTTCCTAGCAAGTGAAAACATTTTAAGAAGATAGTTCTGCTTATTCATTTTATCTTGGCAACTTCAAAACAGATATTAGTGTTATACGAGATAACTGAATGCCCTTAATAATTCTTCAGTTTAATATCAATTTACCAAAAGTTTGCACATGTTAATACAACACATAACGTATACTTGTATATAAAAATAGTTGTTGCTGGCTCAGCATATGTAAAATGTTACTTAATGACCATCAAATATTTGCGATCTTAAATATGCAGGAGTACATGTTGTGATTTGAATGTGTGTGTGTGTTAACAAATGGAAATTCTTTAGAGATTTTATGAACAATTTTCTAGCTGGCAAAACCAAATTTATTTGCATTTTTTTATAAAATTTCTACAATAATTTCGTTATTAAGACTACGCACGCATACGCATGCATGCGTAAGTGTTTGTAATAATAATTAACTTTTGCATAAGTAAGAAACTAATGCCCCAAACAGTGGTAATAAATTGGTCTACAATAAATGATAATTTCGATTCTGTATTTATCGGACTGTAAAAAGGGAACGACGTGGAAAGTACGAACCCGTTGTGGATATTGAGGATTTTTTCGTTAAATTTCAAAACGTGTTTTTAGTAAATTTTCAGCTCAATAGTTTCATTCAACTGTTTAAATCCCAAATGTGTGCAAACTACTACTGGTATTACAACATACAACAAACATGCATGTTTATATGTTTTGTGTGTTAATGTAAGAGAGTAATTGTAATGTTTTAGTAAAATGCAAATGGCAATCCCTTGAGATTAAAAATTTGTTTATGAGAACATGTAGTTGTGTGTGTGTGTATGTGTTAGTTGGCGTGTAAATGTTTATTTTTTAATATATTCAAATAAACCAAAAGAATAACAATTACAAACAAAACAAATGTAATTGTGTACATATTCGAACATTCGTAAGTACAGTTTTTAAATATGGCTGCTATGAAAACGACCCTAGAAAAGTGCAAAATAAAAATAATACTTCGTAGAGCAACTTGAATATTTTTAAAAGTTTTGAAAAATATTTTCAAATTTCAATTTTTACAGGAGAATTAATTTATTGTTTCTGTTTTTCTATAAAGATGTTAAATCTTTAGATAGTTCATGGTCCTAAAACGTTCATATCCCCTTTTATTGTGAATTTCCGATTTATAGGCAACTTACTTCGATCCTGTCGCTATCAATCTGTTAGAAAATAGCATTTAAAATTAAATCGAAATTTTGGTTGATCTTCTTGCTTTAAATGTTAATATATTAAATGTTTTCTTCGTTTTTTACTTTAATGTAAATGTTTTATTGTGTTTCGCATAATTTTCCTCTTGGCAGTTCTAAAAAAATGGGCCATTTTTTAATTTATATTAATGTATGAACTTGCCTGTCGTCGACAAAATATTTAAAGGATCGTATGCGATGCATGATTTAAACCCAGTTTTAGTGCAGTCTCAATCAAAAAGGTTTTCTTTGTTAAATTCTTCTGGTTTCTTGACCTCTTTTTAATTATTATTGTATTCTGATATTTTTAAGCTTAAGGTCTCTTTATTTTAGTTTAATTTTTAATTTCAATATTTCGTCACTCCTTTGTGTGACTTCTTCAGGAAATTAATTATTTTATTTGATATGAAAAAATTTTTTTTTGTTTTTATTTTTACATATAGAAATCAATAAGATCCTATTGTTGTTTTTCTCTATAAGTAGGAGGTGCCCACTATTCGTGCAATAAATTGTGCCAGATCTAAAGGGGGGAGAAGATAGTACAAAAAAGACAGTTCGTGAAAGATAAACTGGCAAGGAATTTAAAGCGTCCACTTAAGTACTTATTATTTACTTTTTAAGACATAAAAAAATATTTGATACTTCTTACATCTGTAAATGTAAATATATTCAGTTCTGAAATCTAAAATACGTCATTTGTGATTTCAATATCCTATTTTTTTGCAAAGAACAATGCCTCAATATACACTCGCCTTACATCTCATAGGGAAATCGTTACAAAAATTTTAACACGTGTTCGTTTGAGTGTATGTTTAAGTGATTTTGTTATTGTTAAATATTTATAGTCCATTATTTTACTTTAGATATCTTTATATCGTCAAGGTATTTACTATAATAATTTTAGTCTCCACTTTATTACGCAACAATCTATGTGCATACATATTTCCATAGGCTTTTAAAAAAACATTTACTCGTATAATTATAAGGGCCTTTGTGTTTGTGTACGCCATGTATGACAGGGCTATAATTTGTGCCGCTTCATTGATGTAACAAATGAATTTGTTAATATTTTATGAGCATTTGCAATAAAAACTTAAATTTTGTACAATATGTATATACAACAATCATACTCAAACACACACATGCACACAGTTGCCAATAAACATAAATTGCTAAAACGTACTGTTTTATTGAATGAGTGTGTATTGTATTATATGGCAGCTATTTTTGTGTTTCATAGCTTTGTCTGGTTTGGTTTTGGCCTATACTCGTAAAACGAGGGAAGCTATACGTTTAATGGTTCTTAAATTAAAGCACATCTATTGTTTTGCCAAATATTCTTCTTAACGGTATATGAATTTCCATTTCATCGATGTAATTGTACATCCATGTTTTTATATCACATGAGACTCCTCCTTTTAGACATCACTTATGATCTAAGCTACGCACATAATTGGATTATTTTCAAAAAAAAATGCAACATTAAAAAATGTATCCTTTATTTTATAATTATATTTCAAAAGCCTTTTAATTATGTGTTTTTATTTTCTCAAAAATGTTTTTAAGATTTTTAAAAAATTTATTTTTTGTTTCAAAGTATGTTGCAAAAGAGAGGGCAAATTTTTTCCCACCGGAAATAAAAATTCGGTAAATTTTTGCTATCAAGTGTTTCGCTACATACTAAATCTTTTCGCCTAATTACGGTTTTTCTACAATTCTAATCCATTTTGGTTTATATTTCTTCCAAATTACAAATTCTTTACAAAATTATTTAAATAAGAGTGTGGTTGCACTCAAAATATGTGATTTAATACTGTAGCAATTCAAAAAAAAAATATATATAAGACTTAAAAAACGCGTCTTTTATGTTCAAATTATTTTTCAAAAGTCCTTTAATTATGTGTTTTTTAATGTATTTTTAAAAATACATATTTTTTTTCAAAGTATGTTGGAAAACAGAAGGCAAATTTTATTGCCCCGAAAATAAATATAAAAATACTAAATTGCTGTTAAAATGAAAAAAAAATCAACCCTAGAAACTAAACTCATTTAAGAAAAGTTACGAACACTCCTGGGTCCAGCGCATTCGATATCGTATTCGTAATTGCCAGTTTTAAAGCCCTAGTTGTGATCGCTTTTCTTACCCGAAGTTTCTGTTTAACTCAAAATCAAGCCTGACGAAGCGTAATAATGCCAACACTAAGTCTTTTCTGTTTTCCCCCCAATCCCATCTTTAATCGGCTTTAAGAAATTCGGTGCCTGGAACGATTTGAGGGAATTTATTTTCAAAAGAACTTTAATATTATTGTAAAATTATTACATGACACTTCATATGACTGAGAGATGTTCACATACTTATTATGTGTTCATATATGAACATCTGTATATGCATGTAAGTACAAATGTGCAAGAATTGTAACCCTCGCATAGTTTATTTGGCTCTGGATGCCATCACTACTGTATTAAAAATGCAATTGCTGTTTTCTTTTTCGTCACTCATAGTCTGCCAGGTAAAAAACAGACTTGCCGTATCGTAATGTCGGGTTAATGGCAAACTGCCGTATATATATATTTACGTGTACGTGTGTACATAAATTACCATGGCACATGCTTGTTACCTTCTAGTCTTCAGTGTTCTTTGTAACGGGTGATTTTTACCAACTTTCTTTTTGTCAACACTGGGTTTGGCAGATCAGCTGCTTCGTGTAAAAGTTGTTGCTGTTAAACATGTTCAGTTTGGTCTAAAATTTAACCTTGTGTAGAGCTGCCAAGGCAATCCAGAAATGCTCATCACTTTTCAAAGACTTCGAAGGCAGGAACGTTACTGTGAATGGCAAGCCGGGGTGATTACAATTTTTTTTTACCAAAATGGAAGAACTGTCTGTACCTGGCAAACATGTAGCTTCTACAAGACGGTGCCATATGCCACCCAGCATGCGAAACAATAGCTTTATTGAGAGGCGAGTTTTGGTGAGCAGATTATTTCAAGTTTGTAGCTGGCCAATTGGCGCCCTGGATCGTGCGTTTTAACATCTTCAGACTATTTTTGAAGGGTCATGTTCAGACTCATGTGTATATCCCACAACGTTTGACGCACTGGAAGCCATTATTGATCAATTTATTCCTGAGATACCGGCCGCCGATATGTTGAGCAGAATATGCCAAAATTGGACCCAGCCTATGAGCATTTGAGGCGTATTCGCGGTCATTATTTAAATGAAATAATATTTAAACTCAAGTAAATATTTTATACGTTTCTCTAAATTGTAAGTGTTAGCTCTTAAAAAATCACCCATTATACTTGTCTGTTGCATGTGGGAAAGCCGGTAAATTCAAAATTATTTCACTGCCCTTGTGGCACATTAGTAGTCTATTTGGACTGGCATTAATACTTGTGTTTCAATAGCCTTGCTTATTTTATATCCTTTCAGGTTTGTCTTTTTTTTCCCCCCCTTCCTTAATAACTATAAATTGTATGTTCTTTTTCTCACACATTTATTAGTGTCTCCATTTGTCTATAAGTGTGTTTTGGTGTAAAAAATCGTGTCGTACAAATGTTTGGTATATTATATTGACTCTTGTGTCTTCTTGGCAAAAGTGCAAAATTTCATAAATTTTTAAAATCATACTTTGTTGTTTCTGTCACTTTCTGTATATTAAGTTTTCATATATTTTTGAACTTTCAATTGATTTGGAAAGCTTTGTTAAAGTTTTACAATTGCAGGTGTTTTTTTTTTATTACTTTTAGAAAAAAAGAGTTAAATACTCGTTTATAATGAAAAGTGTTTTCATATTGTACCAGTGCAGTCATAGTATTCCCAATGTAATTTGCTTAAATAGGTTTTAGAGAAGAAATGTAATTTTAATAAAGATTAATATTGTTAATAATTGTCAAATCAGGTCCCACTTCTTTATGTTCTGTGTGTAACTTGACTTCAAAATTTTCGAAACTTTGACAATTTCCTGTTGCTAAGTAGATAAATTTTTTCCATTTCTAAAGTGTATTTTTTTTAATAGTAAACCGCGAAAACCAGTCGTGTATTAAGTATAAAAAACCAAAAATTCACATATTAATGAGATTTACTGTACTTGCCAAAAAAAAACAATATCATTTCTTCGCTTTGCTTTGTTTGTGATGGAATTTAGATATCAAGATTCGCTGTTGTGTTTCCTATTTTAATTTATTTTTCTCGATGGTCGGGACTCATTTGCCCGTCTTAATAAAGATGCGTGAAAATCATTCCCGAAATAAATAAAAATCGTCAGACCAAAAACTCAGCCTTCTTAAAGATCACAAAATATTTTAACTAAATGGGCACGGCACACACAAGCCATTTATCTCCTCATAAGGTAAAGCCTTCAGGGGAACTTAATGCACTAGCAAAGTTTAACAAGAATCGGTTATTGTTTAACATAGTGGTGTGGAATATATTTGAATAGTAGGAATTTTGTTTTGTGATGGAAACTCAATATGTGTCAAGCTTTATATTTTATAAAAATGGCCGTTTCACATTACAATATGCTATTGTACGGGAAGCGTTATGTCTATGCAAATCCTGTACTGAAAGTTGGGAAAAATAAACAAACTCATAGACAGACAAAATTGGAAAGTATGTGTATAAATTTAAGCTTTCAAATAAATTTATTTCACTCAAACTTTAAGTAAAATATAAAATAATACTTTTTTAAGTATTAGAAAATAACCTCAGGTGTTTTGTAAAGCATTTTCAATATACAGTTACTTAATTTTCATAGCAGATACTATACGTTCGTTTTTTTTTTTTTACCTGCAAAATGTTTTGTTATCTTTCGGTTAGAAGATACAAGTTCAATCAACATCAGCAAAATAGCAGCAGTAGCAGCTATAGCATCGTCGCCATAACAATTTCTCTTATATGTCTGCTCTAAGTTAAATCTCTAAAATAAATTTGCAATAATACACTAAGTTTATACTTATTTCCTACCGCCCGTGCCATCTATAACTATATTTTATGAGAACTTCATTTAAATTTGCCAACACACTAGTAGGTGTGGTATATGTGTTTGTGTATACGTGGCCGTGTGCTTGATTATGCGTGTGTAGGTGTACCTGATATCCGAAAGATGGATATTTTTTGCAATTTATAAAGTAAATATTTAAGATGCTTCAAGCCACCATAAATGTAAACAAATATTTATAATAACTTGTCAAGGAATAATCTGCAATATTGATGAGTATATAAAATAAAATAAGAATTAAAATAAAGTACATTTTTCTTATGCACACAAACTTAACCGCACAGATGCCAAAGTAATAATAAAAAAAAAAAATTATATTTTAATGAATATTGATTAGAATTTGTAAGCTTCATTTATCTCCAAAATGACCAAAAATGCTAAGAATATTTTTTTTTTGCAAATTTGTGTAATCCTAGCCAATCTGGCTTAAATTTAATTACTAACTCGTTATTTATATTTTAATAAAATTTTCAATTTATCTATCTTTTTCCTCTTCCAGCTATGAATCACCTTGACAAACTACGCTTGTGGGGTAAGGCGATACGTGTTATGGCCAGCAAACATCAGGCTGTACAACTGCCAAAAGAAGGACAACCCGATGCCGGCCTTACACGCGACTACTCTCAGAATCCATTACATCGATTCAAGAAACCAGGCAGCAAAAACTATCAAAATATCTATCCGCCATCGGCGACATTGCATTTAAGTAACATTCCGTAAGTGATCCTACATGAATTTAATATATAAATTTTTTTTTTCTTAATTAGACTGCGTTCAAATATTATATTTTATTTGCAAAAGGTGTCACCCTAAGAATTTTTTAAAACATTTTCTACTGGTAATTTAAGTTTTACTGTAGCAACACAAATCGTGGACTGAATACTTTAGAGTCTAAAGCCTCTCTAAGAGAATCAATGGTTATTAATGTGGTATCGGTTTTATGCGCTACTGTAATTCAAAACTTATGAAATTATTATAAATATTTTCCATGATCCAGAATTGTAAAAAAATTAAAGTCAAACCACAAAATTTATTCGAATGCTTTATTCTTTCTTTGAACTCTTCCGTTAACAAGACGTCAGCAGTACTTCACTTTTGCATGGCATTTCGTATAAATCGTGCATATGTTTTCACATCGGTATAGACACCAGGAGAATCGGAACGACCACAACCAATACCCCATGATGTTATGCCACAAAATTCGCGGTTTATCATAACTGGACCGCCTGAATCTCCCGAACAAGCATCCTTACCAGGCGTGGCAGCACAAAACATGGATTCGGTTAAATTATGTCTGGAGCGATAAGTTCTTTCACACCAGCTTCTGTCCACAACGTTCACGTCAACTGTATGCAATTGTATAGGAATATTATCAGCATCTTCTGCTCTCTTACCCCAACCAAAAATTTGCACCGGATCACCTACACCCCAGTCATTTTGGCAGATGGGTGTTGGTTGAATCAAATCTCCCTTTAGAGCTGTTCTCAATTCGATTACGGCTATATCAGCATGATATGTTTTTTTGTCGTAAGATGTTGGTATCATTATTTTCCTGATTTTCGATTTGACACCATAATCAGTGAGTCTTGTTGCCCCACCAACTACAGACAAGCGCCGCGGCTTGCTGTCAAAACAATGGGCTGCAGTGACAACAAAATTGTCTGCTACTAACGTTCCACCACATATTATGCTTCCATCGTTTACAACTTGCACCAGGTAGGGTGCCTCATCAATAGTGGTAGGGGTGCCGCCGATAATGCGCGTGTCACTTTCCGATAATCCTTCGGATATTTGTATGAGTACCAGATAAGACTTGATAAACAATTTCAACCAGTTGTTTAGCTTAAACATTTTTATTTTCTCTGCCAGATTTCAAAAACAACTGCTACTGCTTTCTACCCAATGGAAACTGATGACGTTCCTTATTAATATGGGACGTCTTATATTAATAAATTTTCTATAATTGAAAAATAAAACATCTGTTCTAATATTTATCTCTTCGTTTGTACAGTTAGTTCTATATGTTATGCAGATGCATTAGAAATATTGTTTTTAGGAAATGCGGCTTGGGAGTTGAAGTTCGAAGAAGAGTAAACTTTGACAATTTACTTTTTTAATTTTAAAGCCTTTGTGTTATGATTCTTTGCAAATAAAAAAAGTTGCAATGAATAAATTTTATACAAGATAATTATTATTCTAAATTTGAAATATATTTATATGTGACAGCAATGGAATGAGGTTTCATATTTTGCTTTTGCGTTTTAGTTAATTTAGTGAAATATTTGTTATTTATTGTCATTAAAAATTTTATTTATGGTATTTTTTATTAATAACCTTATAATCCACAAACAAAACCATGTTGTGCTGGTGTCCATTTTTTTATAAAAAATTAAAGGAAAACAATCCACCATCACTTGTTATTGAGATGTGAAATACTCGTACTTCCATATAAAATTTCATAGATTAGGCTGAAATATAACTTATGGTTTTTGAGGTACATTTGGTTTACCTTTCCAAAAGAAATAACTTTTTCATAATGCTTTTTGTAACACCTTATGGCTGTATGCACACTCTTACAGAAATATCCTGGTTATTCTCTATTCTAGATCATCTTGTACTGAGGAAGACATTAAAGAAGCCTTCACCACTAACAATTTCGAAGTCAAAGCTTTCAAATTTTTCCCGTAAGTTTCATTTTATATCTGATATTATAAATGTTAACCTTTTTCTCTATTTAATATTATTTGCATCGTATAGTAAGGATCGTAAAATGGCCTTGTTGCAACTTTCCTCTGTTGAAGAAGCCGTTTTGGCTTTAATCAAAATGCACAATCATCAGTTGTCGGAATCAAACCATTTGCGTGTTAGTTTTTCGAAATCAAATATCTGAACCAATAATTCATATCATCAATTTCACCATAACCACCACCACCACCTACAACAATACCACTATTCAAACAACCACCAACAACAACAACCACACTTTTATTTATATACAACTAAAAATCTCTTTTTAACCGCATGAATCTTTCAAAGAGATTTAAGATTTATAAATAATTTAACAAAACATATAAAATAAAAATTAAAATTGAAGGCAGCATATTTTATAGTATTTAATACTAAAAAAAAACAAAACAAAATAAAAATAAAAAATGAAGAAGGATATTCAACAAGACCTACAAAAAATTATAATAACTTTGACAATTGCAGAGAGGAAAAGGAATCAACAAGCCAAGTCATACAAAGGAACATACATTTACATAATTACATACATACACACGCATATAATAATAAGAACAATTTATAAAATTGATTAAATCCCGGCGTTAAGCAAATTAATAAAACGTTTTTTGTAATTTTAAGTTCTAAAAGAAATTAATTTTGTCTAAAAGAAACCAGAAAATTGTAAAAATAGTTATTAAAACAACAAGAACAACCAACTATAGCATACAATCTACATTAATGATTAAAAGTTAATTTCTATTTTCATCCTCTCCAAAAATTCCTACCAATTTCACGCATTTTATTTTATTATATATTTTTTTTTAAATCAAAACCCCAAGTAGCAATACTTACAAAACAAGAAGTATTAGCAAGTTAAGAAATTCAAATTTGTTAAACAAAAATAAATGATAATTTAGATTCTTTTTTTGTCAGTGTAACTTTATTTTGTTTAATATGTTTCCTTTTATTTCATACAATTATATTTTACTATTTTTATATATTTTATGCCCTTTTAATTTTCTTAATACTACTACTTTTTTACTTTTTATAAACATTTATTTAACTTTTTATTATATTTTACTAAAACTAAACAACATTGTTTAATAATTAAAAAAAAAAAAAAACTCATACACAGAACAAAAAGAATGTGAAATTTCTACTCTAAAATATTTGTAACTGTAATTTTTATCTCTAACCTTTTTTACTCAATCTAAAATTTGTTTTTTTTATTATTATAAATATCTCTCTTACTATTGGATGTGAACTTAAATTTAGGATATGAACAAATATTATATATAAATATATTAAATATAAACAAACAATATAAAAAATTTATTAAAAATAAAAAAAAATAAAAATAAAAACAACTATCGCACATTTTAATCAACAACTTAATGCAAAGCCGTTTAACAAAATGTATACAAACAAATAAAATCTAAAGATAAATAAATGATCTTAATAAAGCAGCAGCAGTGTGTGGTCGTCGTGGTGTAATCATTAATAATATCCTCGAACTATTATTCTCAACTCAGCATCTTCAAATCAGCTTGAAAAACAGTCACTCAGATAAATTCTTCAATTTTTAAAACAACCATGAAAGAAACAACTCTATTTCAGAAGACGCAAAGAGTTGTACAAAAGCCATCCGAATTGATCAAAATGTCTGTGTTCTGAATCTGTTGTCTGAAAATTATTGGATCCAAGAACTTGCAGGTACACAAGTATTTGTGTGTTTGAAACTATTGCCATTTACAATTTTGTATTTCCAATGTGAATGTGAAAGGCGGAGAATCATGCAAATTTCTGTTACTAGTAAACGAAACGTCCACACCCCAATTGTGTAAATCACGCCGCGTTAGTACAACTTATATGGAAATCAATAAGAATGAAATTAGTTTTCGTTTTCCCTTGCTTAATACAGTTAAAAAATAAAATGTAATTTTGCTTTTCAAAATGCTTGATATTGATATTAAAATCAAAAACAAATATTTGAAACTTTAAACTATAAAAATTTCACTGTGGCAATGACATTAACGTTCCGCCTTTTAATTATGAGGAATAATACTTACAAAATAAATTTGCTCTGTTACAACTTGTAAACAGAACAAATTTATTTTTCAAAGCCTATACTATTTTTATCTTGAGTGCTGCGGAAATGGGCGAGTTTATTTTTAAAATGTTCACATTTTATTTTTTGTAGGAAGTAAGAAACAAAATCTTTATTGGGTGAAATCTTTTTCAAGTCAAAACTACGTATTTTTGTAAAAAGAAACTAGAAAAAATGGCTGGGTTTTATGAAAACATACAATAAGAAAGTGCTGTGTCGCAAAGCCTGTGCAATACCGAATGTGCTAATATGCCGCTTGGTTTTCTGCAATGGAGCTGTTTCTTTGCTAAAAGTTATTTCTGAAATTGAAAGAAACAATAATAGGAGAGCAACAAATCAACAGCCAACAACAATATAAACACCCAACGCCAACAATTTCATCAAATTTGCAATGTATTAAAGGATTGTAATATGTGAGTATTATTATAAAACATTTTTTCAAATTAATTTTTATAACAAATGCATATGTAAAATGAAGAATTCATTTAAAAAAAGTTTACAAGACTTTTTACCAAAATAAAAATAATAATAATAAATAAATAATAATAACAAATAAATATATGGAGATAAAACAACCGAAATCAATCAATCTGTGTTTCGTTTAAAACAAGAAAAAGAAACCAAGCAACAACACCCACAAGAACTAAAACATGAAAATATCTTAAAAATTTATATAATTTTGTGTATTTGCTGATTTGTATCTAGTGTTATTAATATATATTTTTAAACACACAACAACAAACAAAATGGGAATCTTTAAATATATTTACAAATTAGAACAAAACTTTAAACATGTAAAATGCTAAATATAAATAAGACACACAAAATTTAAACAACAAGAGATTTTAAATTTTTAATAAAAGTCAATAAGAATAACTAAATATAATTTAGGCATTTAAATTAAGCAAATAAGCAAAAAAAAAAAAAAGGAAAACAAAAAATAATACATAATCCAAAGTGAAGGAAATGAATGGAAAAGCATTGCACTTAATGAAAATTGAAAGCGATAGAGGGAAGAATAGGCAAACATGGGCGTAGAAAGGTCAATAGAAAAATATTGCTATAATTATAATGGCTTTTACATTTTTAGTACACGACAAAAATGGCGCCTTATTGCCAGCTAGATTTATTTTTCCCAGCTACGCCAGTGTTTAGAAAAAGTATTGTATAAGATGTGTTGCTGTAAATCAATTGCAAATAAAATTTTTGAATATTTAGTTACAAATTAATTTATAAAATATATTTCTATTTCAAATTTATGTCTTATGTCTTGACAATATGACACACTATTTATTTCCATCAGAATATTTAATAAATTTAAATGGAACACTTTCGCTCAGTATCACATTTTCCACAAGTACTGAAATCAGACATATCATGATCGAATCATTTGAAAAAGGACTATGCACATGCACAGGTTCTATGCCAGCGTTGTATGGTGCTACTGAATATATATGTGGAAAATTATTTTCGTCAATGTTTAACTACATAATTTCAAAATAGCATAAAAACAAGCGAACAAAAAAATGCAATCAGAATGCTTTCTTGCACACCATGAGGAAAATAGTAGCATGTGGAGTTTCTGGTCATTGGCAAATATTTTATGCACATGTGGACGCCAATGGGCCTTCTGCCCTCCGAGTGTTCCCGGTAGTTAGCGGGAAAGTTGTTAACAACATATTTGGTAAATTATTACAGTAAAATAATAAAATTATTATTTTTAAATGATGTGCAACATTAAATAATTAATTTAAAAATTAAACGTGATATAGAATGATAATTTGGCAAGAATAATTATTTTAGAGCACCCACACAATTTTTCAGGAGATGAAATCTTCAAAAAGAGTTTGGAAAATGTTGCTATAAGAAGTGTTAATTTTTCTAAATCGATGCGTTTAAAATCGGGGTCGACTTACACAACAGGCCGATTTATCCATTTGTTGTAGCATTCGCTATACTTACTCAGTAACTTCACGTAATTGAAATGAGGACCTGACTTAAGTTTTTATATTTTAAAAAATTAACACCAGAAAATTTTTTTAATCGGGTCTGTTCTGTAAAACGAATCCGAGTAAATTTCTCATTTTTAAACGAATTCACATATTTTCTTGTTCCCTAATTAGAATTCACACACATAAATTCGTTTTAAAAACGAATAAACAAACCTGCTCGAAAGTAAATAGGATGCACTTTTATTCTAATAAATAACTGAATAAACATGAAAAAACGAACATCATTTGAAAATTGGAGGTCTTCTTTTCTTAATTTTATAGAAATCACATTCAGTTTAATACATTTAAGCATAAAAAATTAATTTTATAAAAACTCTTAAATTTTTTCATATATTTGCTTCAAGTATGAAGAAAATTTTACCGATAAAGTTTCTTGAGCCGTGAAACAAAAATCACTTTTGATCAGTAGGCACTAATTTTTTCTATAAATTCATTGGAGTATATATTTTAAATTTACTTGGAAAAAAACGTATGTTATGTTTTTTAATATTGTTATAACTTATTATAAATGCTACGGGCATTTTAAAAACTTTCCTTTTTAATTCAAAAATACCTTTTCTATATTTCTTCAATTAACAGCTGATTATGACGTTCACATATTGTATTCGAAATTAATTTCGAATGCTACCAAATCGAGTAATTTGTAAAACACCAAATAGTCATTTACTCGTTTTTTAAAACGATTTGGTTTACAGAACAGACCTGAATATGTTTTATATAAATCTTTTACAAATATCACTTCCAAGTGCAAAATTGTTATGAATTTTTTTAGAATTTCTTACCAAATTGATTAAATTGCAAAAAATTTAATATATGAAACAATTATATAGAAGTAAATAAAATGTTTTATTTCCAGCTGTTTTCTATTATTGTTTACTTAAAAACAAATGTTTGAAATAGAAAAACATACTTAAAATACAAATATTCTTCCTCTGTCATGTATACATAACAAAATAATTAAATTGATTGAACAAATAATATATGCAATTTTTATTCTACAATATATTCCCGCACTTGAAAACAATAGCAGGCACTTGTGCAAATATTTCTAAATATATAAACAAAAAATTTTATGTACTTATAATATTATTGAAATCAAATTCCTGATATTCTCGCCTAATCTGCAAACACAAATAACACAGTCTTTCTTTTACTCGTCGGTCATACTTGAATTCTTATACAGCCCCTACTATTTTCTAGGGATAAAGAAATTCCAAAAGGCCATAAATAGTACACGATTCTAGTACATTGAACAACTTCCACTTAAATGGTGGGAGGTTGAGGTAAAGATTTATAATATTTACAAAGTTTGGGCCATCAATTCTATCAGTTGAAGTTTAAGCGAAATAAATCTCTTTTAAATTTTATTTTGTCCGTGAAGTTAGGCATTTGTCCTACACAAATGATTTTAGATTCTTGATCTACGCAAAAAGTGAAATTCATATTTTTATTCCAGCCCTTCTAAAGGATTTGTTGCTGCACACTTATACATTCTATCGATGTGAAAAATTTAGTTTCACATATCCGCATCAAACAGATCTTACACAGGCATTTTACATGTCTTAAGGTGTTTATTTAAAATATTTAATTGCACAAGGCTAAAGATATGAACATATACCAGTCGCTAATAACAGTGTCCAATTTTGCTTAAGATAAAAGTATTTTTTTAAAGATTATTTCCACTTTTTCAATATAGAGTGAACTTAAAATATATAACAACTATTCCCTTCATGCTTCATAAATTTTGTAATAAAAAATGTTTTAATTAAAAATTGTTTTCAAATTTGACTAGAAACTAAATTAAATTGACCCTCATTCAGAATCATGAAAAAGTATACTTTAAAACTTTACAACCGGTGTTTCCATACAAAATACTGATTTGGAATTATTAAAACTTACGGTATTTATGACTCCGATTAGGAGCCTATGGATTTATTGTATAATATGTCTACAATTAATGTTGATATACAAACAGATATTAAAATCAAATTAAGTGTAAATACAACAACAAACATGTTTTTGTTCCAGTAAATACAAAAATGCTTGTGTACGTAGTGAAGTGAAAACAAAAAAATAAATATTATGTAAAGAATCCATGAGTTTTGTTATGATTTGTAAACGAAATTATTGCAAAAATGAGCTTGTTATATTGAAAAACTGAAATTTTTGTTAAAAACTAGAGCCCACAAACACATATAAGGATTAAAAGGAATTTCATATGAAAACACGTATTCAATATAAAAAGAAAACTAAACTAAAGACAAATCAAAAGTATGTAAAGATATTGAAAATAAAATCGAAATGCATACTTAAATAGAACTTAAAATTATATAACTAATAAATTTTAAAAATAATTTTGTTTTTTAAATCTAAAAAAGTGCTATTTTCACAAAACAAAAAAGAAGAATTTTCAAACGAAAAAAAAAATTATTTAAAATAAACAACTTAAAAAAAAATAAAAGAAAATAATAAATTAAATACAAAATGTTAAAGGCTTGTGAAAAATTGCACTTGACAACAAACAAAAGAATTATTAATAAATTACAGATCCATACAGCGCGCTGCAAATGATAGGATCACTTACTATTTGTTACGCTAAGTAAAAAATATATATTAATTAAATAATTAAACAGGTAGTGCTTTACCTAGATGGCATAGCATCAATATATATAAGTCTACAAAAAAAACGATTTCTACACAATCTTTATAATCCAAGTGGGCATTTCCTTTGCATTTTAGTAACATGAACGTGTAAGAAATTAAGCGATCTTATCATGTTGTTGTGTGTTGCGCATAATAACAAAAAGAAAATCCATAAACCAATTACCACAACAAAAACAAAATTAAACTTTTCAAAATGTAATATTTATCCCAACGATGATAAATATAAAACAAGACAAGAGAAAACAGTAAATATACATACATAAAATATATATTTTAAATGTTTAAACGAAAAACATACAAAAAATTATTTAAACAAATATTTGTATATTAATAACAAACACACAAAAATTATATGTAAGGAAAACCGATAACAACAACACCACACACAACTTTACATTTACACTAAAAAATAATTATTTCCAAGTAATATGCTGCCACCTAATTGGGTTAAATTTTTTTTTAAGTAGTTTTTTTATTACTATTATTATTTTTCTTTTTTTTTAATTCTTGTTGCTCTTGGAAGTAGAATAATTACATCAGCTAATCCAAAGTTGCAGGATGTCAAGGCCACATCAAATGACATTCATTTTTTTGCCTCATTTCGAAAAGGGAACAAGGGAACCTATTTTTGAAATTGTGCGGTTTTTTACCAAAATCACAAAATAAGCTCTAAATAAGAGAAAGAAAATGATCAACTGAAAAGCAGATGCATAATGCAATTGGCATCAGTAATGTGCCTGGAAGCCAGTCCAAGTGAAAAATAAAAATATGTTTATTTTCTATCGAGTTATAAAAATGAGTGCTAATTGATAATAAGCCGTTTCCACACTGTCCACTTTTTACTGCAGAAGTGGTTTATATACTCGAGACGTTGTTGTTCCTGCAGGAGTGCAAAACAATCTGATCGTGAATTTGTTTGATATGTGGCAGAACATGTCTCCAGCTGAAACAAGACATAAACCCCCTTATTCTGTACGAATTTGTCAACGTCAAGTCAAGACACCACCCTTATTTTGTAACTATTTGCCAACGTCGTGTCAGGACAATATCAAAAACAAGCAGCTAGTTTCTGGTTGTGGACACTAACTGAATACTGCTGAAGCCCTCTGACTTTTCTCTAATACCTTGAAAATAAGAATAGGCCGCTGAAAGTACTTAAGAGCCAAGAAAAAAGAGTATGCAGAGTTCTTAGTTTTTATATTGTCTTGAAGTGACATTCACATATAGTTACAGAATAAGGGGGAATATCAATACTAAGTCAACCGCATACTTTTTTTACCCGGAACTTAACTGCTTCTAACAGCATCTTGTTATTTTCTTAGAGAATAGCCAGAGACCTATTTTTGATATTCAGCCTGATTGTGTAAGGCGTTGACGCTTACGCTGAAGGCGTTTATTGAACAAGATTAAAGAAACACACAAGCAATTCTTTCTAATCTACTACGAAAAACGACAGAGGCGTAAAAGTCAACGCCTTACAAAATCAGGGGAATTGTCTTGATGTGACGTTGGCAAATAGTTACAGAATAAGGGGAAATGTTGGAAATTTAAATCTACAACCTTAAGTGGTACTTATTATAAAGAAATTTTTCATTTTCTCTCAAAAAATGTTTGTTATATTAAATTTATGGTTTTCCATTTTTATTGCTTTTTGTAACCAATATACAAAATGTTGCTTAGCAAGTACTTTAAATACATATCAATTAACAACAACAACAACAATATATAGAACAGTTCATAGTAAATGATGAAAAAACAAACGCTTCAAAAAATCGCAAGTAAAATTTGCAGCCGATTACTTTTACAACTGCTTCAGTTTATTGCTTTTTAAAATATAATTTTAGTATTAATTTAACAGCAGCACCTGAATTTTATTTTAAAAAGGACAACTTATTTGTGCTAGTTTTTAAATATAAATAATTTTAATACACACTTTTACAATTTATAGCAAAAAAAAAAAGAATTAACTGTTTTATAACTTTTTTTTTTTTTTGGAAAAAAAAACATTATTTTAGTTTGAAATGTAACAAAAATATTGATATTTAAAAAAAATATATATATAAAAAAACACACACAGGGTTGTTATGAAATAAAACTTAAACCGTAAATAAAGAACAATCGTTTGAAACAAATCATTTTAAAAAAAGGAAACTTAAAAAGATAAAGTAAAATATTAAAAATAATTAATTAAATTTAAACAAATTATATATATTAGAAATATACATATTAAAAAGAAATTAAAAAAAAAACAACTTAGCAAATAGTTTAAATTAAATTATTTATAACTGAGTGTTGATTATTTTAAGTATTAAAAAAAATAATAAATACAAAAATATATTTTACCGTAACACAACAACATAAAAATAATAAAGGAAAAAAATTGTGAGAAAACAAAATGTTAGAACAAAAAAGAAAAACAATTTAAAAAAAACCAACATGCATGTAAGTGTCAAAATAATAATAATTAAAAGAAATTAAATTAAAAGAGAAGCAAAGAAAAATTAAATAAATTATATAAATTAATAAAATATATTATACATTACATTATACATAATATAAAATATATAATATTTAAATTAGTATTTTAAAAAGTCAATTGCATTTCTCTTGATTAAGATAAAACAAGAAAAGAAACGATTTATTGAAAAAAAAGCAAAATTAAACATTTACAAAAGCAAAAACATATTTAATTATAAATTAAAGAATTGTATAATTAAAAATTTATTTCCATAATTATTTCGTTTACTAATTTCTAGTTTACATAATTAATGTTTTGGCTTGTGTTTTAGCAAAATCTATATATAAAAATTTATTTAAAAAAAAAAATTACTTAAGCATGAAGAGATATAATAAAGAATCATGTTATGAATTATGGAAGCCATTAACGTTAAAGAAAACAATAAATTACAAAATACGAGTAAGCAAAACTGCTTGGGGAAAGGACCAAGTATAGATTTTCAAAAAGGTACTAGTACAGTACTAATACTCATCATCTCACTCATCTTATAAGTATACCTACAGAAAGAACTCCAAAAGCTGGGCGTCTTATTTATATATGCTGCCCACATATCGCACCCTAAATACAAAAAGGTGACAACTCAAAATACTAAAATTTTCAGGAGAGACAGAATACTGTTCATCGTGTAGAAGCAACACACTTAACCTGAATAGACAACTGTATTTTTCCAGTTAAAGAAGAGAGTGATGTGAAACAAATTTTTGCAGTAGTTAGAAATGTGTACTCTGAATTAATTTATGGAAAAAAGTCAGTTTTGGAAAATTTTGGGTTGTGACCCTTTTTTATTTAGGGTGCGATATAATTTTCGTATTAATTTTATCTTGCTAACATGACATATTGTTTACACTTTTTTCACATATAATTTTCACGACCTTGTGAACATTTAATTCAAAGCACTTTTAGATCATGGCAGCTTAAAAAATTTCCTGCCGCTTCACTGTAACATAAGAGTTTGACGGAGACTAAGCAAGAACATATTTTGTAATTATATTGTAACAAGATTAAAGTGACAGAAAGAAACTGATAATAATAAAAAATGACAATCAACTAGCAAAGGGTAAATAAAGTTTCACCTAATCTCCACCTGGTAGTAATTTTAATGGCTTCATAAAATTAAAGCATAATTGTTAATGATTTTCTTCTTTTCAATGCCAAATGAAAGTATAAGTGTTTAATAATAGCGACTTTGAAAAAATTTGTCAAATAAATTTTTTTCATCATAACATTATGTAATCATCAAAATAGCTGGTAGTTTTCTTTTTTATTTTTAAATATCAATGTAACCTGTATCCCACATCTCCTGCTCCGGTCTCCTACATCCAACAGTTTATAGTCCTTTTGAAATAGTGATTATAACAAATTTTAACTGAAGGCAATTACGAACAAATGATACAACCAATTTAAATAAATAAAATACAAACTCGCACACTTACACTGTATGAAAAAGTTCCTACTTTTAGTAAAAAAAAAACAAATACAAAATAAAACAAGACACATAATTTGCATTCATTTAAATACTCGTTTGTTATTAAATCAATTGACTTGTTTTCTATTATGAAATAATTTTGCATATGATTTACAAAAAAAATAAATTACAAAAATAAATAAATTTATTAATAATATAAACTAGGGTCCAAAAGTCCAAAATATATAAAACAAACAAAAAATAAAAATAAAATGAATTCTAAAAAAAACATATAAAGCGAAAAATATTTAAAAATTTAATTTTAAAACAGCTTGCAGCTTTGAATACTTACTGATACATATACACACTTACACATACACACACACAAGGACCTTTAAAAATATAAATTGAAAAAAGCAAAACAAACTTTGAGGAAAAAGAACTGCAAAGATATGAAAGATATGTTTAAACTACGAGCTAAAGGAACTAATGTGAATTTGAAAAAATTATTAATAATTTATTATTATCGACAACAACTTGAAATATTAATTAGCAAATAATTGTACTATTACAATAAAAAAATAAATTAAAATAATTCGTTTTTGCAATGTTTTATTACGTTTTATCTTTGTGTTTTGTAAATAATTTGTTTTTTTAAATTTAGATGTCACAAAAATTAGTTTAATTTTCGAACATTCTTTGAAGAAATTAAAATACATTTTCGTATTTAAAGTAATAAGTCATGAAAAATAAATTGAAATGCAAAAGTGATTATTTGAATTAATCAAAATTAAAGTAAAAAAAAACTTAAATTTTAACAGAAATGTTGAGTGAAAAGTAGCAAAAAAAAATATGTAACAAATGAAAGGAAAAATTTTATTTCAATTTTAAAACTAATTTGGCAGCCACAGCGAAACTGCACTTGACAAAAATTAATAAAAAATAATTATGTAAAAAAAATCCCAAAAATGATATGTTTGTTATGTTTAACAAAACAGTTTAAAAAAATGGATAATTACAGCGTATAGCATGTATAAAACAAAACAAAAGCTATAACATATTAAAAGTAAATTATAAAATTTTAACTTTATTTAAAATTAATAAAAAATAAAAAATATAGTAAACAAAACTACATGGCATGCCAGGAAAAATAATTTGAACAATGAAAATCTTAGTAGCACAGTGTACGACGCAAATGAGATCCCTTATCAGGATCACTAAAGCCTTTCCTGAGACAAGTTTGAATTTTGTTTTTCTTGCGTAAATGCTATCTAAGAGAACTTGTGTCTCCGGCATCTGAATACAGCGGCTCATTCATGCCTCTCGGAATGATCTGTTCGATTTTAAAAGATATTAATTTTTTTCTGTTTAGCAAACTGATCATTTAATCAGAATTGTTAGTCCGCTGCTTTTCAAATGCTATTCCGATTGCTTGTTTTCACTAACTCAATCGTTCGCCAAATAAATGAGAATAAATTAAATTTCTTAACAAATAGAAGTTAATAGCTTTTAAATAATTCCTTATGTTAAGAGAAAAATATCGTTTAAAAAAATTATCAACAAAATAATTTTTCTCGCGGAAATATGTTTCAAATTTATTGTTATATCTTCAACCGAAAAATGTTTGGAAGTTAACGATCACTTCTTGATTTGATTTTCGTAGAACTTAATACCACCAAAGGATCGTTTCTCAACAAATCTGCAAGTAAAATTACCATACAAAATCAATCAATGGTTCTATTTTATTAATTGTACTCGCAGATTGTAACTTGAAGTTTCGGGAAACGAGGCCCTAGTTCTTCAAATAATAATTTAAGCACAAAACCAAGTGATCTAAGAGTTTTATCCTACAGGAAGGAGGGGAAGCACGGCTTGCTGAGAATTTCACTAGGAAATTTTAAACAACGAGTGCGAGCAGTAAAAGTTGCTTCTCTAATTCTAAGAATTTTATTAAGGAATAACATACTCGTAATGCAACATTGCAGCTGTGACTGAGAGCATTTAGGCAACTTCTAAAAAGCCTTCCGGCATGTCATTATTTTAAACTTTTCCTTTTAATTATGCAACAATTTTATGTTCATTATAATTATCAGTTTTATTATTAAGTTTCTCCTTTTTTTTTAATTATAGAAATATTTGTATATGTATTTCTTTTATTTATGATTAAAAATATGTATCTTTTTGATATAATATTTAGTCGTCGTTATATTATTTAAACTTTAGTGTTACTATATTAGTTACTACAAAATATATACATATTTGTCATTATATTATGTTGTTTTAAATATTCATACATATATACAAAATACATATATTATTACATTTACATTATATTTTATTAATAATTTAATTATTAATAAAAATAAAAATTAAAAAAAAAACCTAAAACTAGCAACAACATATGTTAAATTGTTAAGTTTAAATGAAAAAAAAACAAAGATTAATTCTGAAAATTAAATAAAGTGAAAGAAAACAAAAAAAAACAAATGTGTGAGTTGGGAGTTAAAATTAAAAATTAAAATTAGCAAAATTATTTTGCTAAATTGATTTTTTTTTAATTGTTTGTTAATCTTCTTCTAGTGTATTCATTTAAATACTTTAATTTTCTTTAATGTCAACTTTATATGTTTACAATTTAATTATTTTTTTTTATATTTTAATCATAAATATTTTTAGTTTTACTTAATACAGCTGTTAAATCATACTACAACAACTGTATCAATCAAACAATCAATACATTTATATACACACATGACCCCCAAACATCCTCCTCCTTCCCACTTCAAATAAATATTTTATGTGAAATATTTTTTTATTTTTAGTATTGAAATTTTATCATATAAATACGGAAAAATATTTAAACTTTCGACATTTTTTAAACTTAAATATTCTGCATAAAAAAAAAATAATAATAAAACAAAACTAAAAACTTGTATTTTTTAAAGCTATTCTTAAAAATTAAACATTAATTGTGTTAAAAACAACAACAAGGGGTTTTATTTAAAAAAGTTCAAAGTTTTTGTCTGTTTGTGTAAGTATGCAAAATCTTAACAAGACAATTTCAATACAATCTTATAAACGAAAAAAAAAATAATTGCAATTTCTCTTCATATTTCCTTATGTAAAATAAGACTTTGTGAGCAATTGTTTAGTGAAAAAAAAAACCGTGATGTAGGTAATTTTCCATGGCGGTGCTTCAATGAACACCGCAATGGTCACCACGAACAATCTGAATCGCCCTAAAAAAAAATATCATTTCCGGTTGCACCAGAATAAAATATTTACAGAATCAAACTATCGCCATACATCAGCTGTAATAAAATTTTTTCGGTTTCAATTGCCTTCAACCAGTTGTTCCCATGCTGGGATCAACTACTTTCATTTAAAAAAAAGAATCGATCATAAAAGTGCAAGAAAACTGCTGACAAAAAAAAAGTGGTATAGCATACGTGGAATTGTGTTCACTAAATGTGAATCGATTATACCCAAACTAAATGTTTTTTAAAGAAAATGTCAAAATGACCTGTACCTTAACAGACGACTGGATCTAACAGTCAAATAAAAACACAAGCATATATATTTGGAATTTTTTTATTGTACGTATTTCGTTAGGTAAAATAATGCTTCAACTACATTTATTTAATGAAAACAATTTGCAATATTTTTAATATGCCATGACAGATTGTAGGAATGGCATCATATATGGTATACTTGTGTAGACTCCTGCTAATTTTTCGCGGCCACATCCGATACCCCACGATACTACACCGCAATGTTCGCCATTAACCATTGCTGCACCACCAGAATCGCCTGTGCAAGTATCTTTTCCGGGTGCACCAGCACAAAACATTGAAGCAGTCATCTTTGTGCCATACATCTGCCAACACGAATCTTCATGAAGCACAGTTACATTAACAGTATGAAGTGCAGTCGGCAATACTTCGTTATCTTCCTCTAGTTGTCCCCAACCAAACAATTGCACAGGATCATCATGATGCGGGATTTTCGTACATTTAGGTGCTGGCCGAACTGATGGGTCTACCAAGGGCGTCTCAAGTTTCAATACAGCTATATCCACGTGAAATTTACCCGGTATGTAACCTTTAGGTATAAACAATTTGCTAATCCTTGAACTTATACCAGTTTCGGTAACTGTTGTTGCACCACCAACTACATGATAGCTCTCCATTGGTATGTCTTTGAAACAATGTGCTGCCGAGATGGCATAATCATCTTCAATTAAGGTTGCACCGCAATAAAACTTTCCCTTTGAACGAAGCTGTAGCATATAGGGGGCATCAGCAATTGTGGCAGGAGCACCACCTACAATACGGGTATGATGTTCGGACAAAGCCAGTTGTATTTGCAGGAGTATCAAATGACAGACTGCAAAAACTTTCAAAAAGTTGTTTAACTTAAGCATTTTTGAAGAGCAACTTGATTTGATTTTGTGGTTGATTGCAACTGATGACATTTTGAGTCAATGCTCGAGTTTATATAACAGCCAAACTGGCTGGCAAAAGGGAACATCTGTTCAAATACTTGTACAAGAGTTTTGTTCCAAATGCTGTTTGATATTTTGATTTCGATTCGTCAAATGGTTTCGTTTTGTTATTCAAATAATGTTGTTGTTTTCTATATTTTTTTAAAATAATTAAGCAATAAAATAAATATCTATCTTAAGAAAAAATCGTATTTCAGCTAATACTCGAAGACAAAAAGTACATACTGATATTATTTCTTTAATATTATTCTATAATAAAAATTTAGTACGTACCAATTGATAGTATCGTGAAACATTTTCAAGTCAACAAGCTTTTGCAAAAGGATTACTAAATTCATCCTATTTTATATGCCCAAAGAAAAATTTTTCTCGTATGTTATTATATATTGAATTTTCTGTTACGTTTCGAGCTAAAACTATGCCAGAGCAAAATTTCATCAAAATACCAAGGTTGCACCTCCCATATCTCGAAAACCAATGGCCGTATTTTGATGAAATTTTGTTCTGGCATAGTTTTAGCTCAAAACGTAACAGAAAATTCAATACATAATGATATACAAGAAAAAAAAATTTTTTTCATAAAAAATAGGATAGGCTATAGCCTTTGAAAGGGCTACCCCTTTCCAAAAAAATTGGCCAAACATTTTTTTTGCTTAAATGCATGCGACTTAAGTTTTTTCGGTAGCTTGGGCGCATTTGAAACTCCTTTCAATACTTATTTGTTAGAAATAAACGCCTTTTGGCCAAAAATGGGTTAAATTGTGTTTCAGCCAAAAAATCGATCTTTAGCAAAGAGGTACCTCTTTCCAAAAAAATTGGCCAAAAAATTTTTTTGCTTAAATGCATGCGATTTAAGTTTTTTCGGAAGCTTCTGCGCATTTGAAACTCCTTTCAATACTTATTTATTAGAAATAAACGCCTTTTGGCCAAAAATGGGTTAAATTGTGTTTCAGCCAAAAAATCGATCTTTAGCAAAGAGGTACCTCTTTCCAAAAAAATTGGCCAAAAAATGTTTTTGCTTAAATGCATGCGATTTAAGTTTTTTCGGAAGCTTCTGCGCATTTGAAACTCCTTTCAATACTTATTTATTAGAAATAAACGCCTTTTGGCCAAAAATGGGTTAAATTGTGTTTCAGCCAAAAAATCGATCTTTAGCAAAGAGGTACCTCTTTCCAAAAAAATTGGCCAAAAAATTTTTTTGCTTAAATGCATGCGATTTAAGTTTTTTCGGAAGCTTCTGCGCATTTGAAACTCCTTTCAATACTTATTTATTAGAAATAAACGCCTTTTGGCCAAAAATGGGTTAAATTGTGTTTCAGCCAAAAAATCGATTTTTAGCAAAGAGGTACCTCTTTCCAAAAAAATTGGCCAAAAAATTTTTTTGCTTAAATGCATGCGATTTAAGTTTTTTCGGAAGCTTCTGCGCATTTGAAACTCCTTTCAATACTTATTTATTAGAAATAAACGCCTTTTGGCCAAAAATGGGTTAAATTGTGTTTCAGCCAAAAAATCGATTTTTAGCAAAGAGGTACCTCTTTCCAAAAAAATTGGCCAAAAATTTTTTTTGCTTAAATGCATGCGATTTACGTTTTTTCGGAAGCTTCTGCGCATTTGAAACTCCTTTCAATACTTATTTATTAGAAATAAACGCCTTTTGGCCAAAAATGGGTTAAATTGTGTTTCAGCCAAAAAATCGATTTTTAGCAAAGAGGTACCTCTTTCCAAAAAAATTGGCCAAAAAATTTTTTTGCTTAAATGCATGCGATTTATGTTTTTTCGGAAGCTTCTGCGCATTTGAAACTCCTTTCAATACTTATTTATTAGAAATAAACGCCTTTTGGCCAAAAATGGGTTAAATTGTGTTTCAGCCAAAAAATCGATTTTTAGCAAAGAGGTACCTCTTTCCAAAAAAATTGGCCAAAAATTTTTTTTGCTTAAATGCATGCGATTTACGTTTTTTCGGAAGCTTCTGCGCATTTGAAACTCCTTTCAATACTTATTTATTAGAAATAAACGCCTTTTGGCCAAAAATAGGTTAAATTGTGTTTCAGCCAAAAAAATCGATTTTTAGCAAAGAGGTACCTCTTTCCAAAAAAAATTGGCCAAAAAATTTTTTTGCTTAAATGCATGCGAATTAAGTTTTTTTGGAAGCTTCTGCGCATTTGAAACTCCTTTCAATACTTATTTATTAGAAATAAACGCCTTTTGGCCAAAAATGGGTTAAATTGTGTTTCAGCCAAAAAATCGATTTTTAGCAAAGAGGTACCTCTTTCCAAAAAAATTGGCCAAAAAATTTTTTTGCTTAAATGCATGCGATTTAAGTTTTTTCGGAAGCTTCTGCGCATTTGAAACTCCTTTCAATACTTATTTATTAGAAATAAACGCCTTTTGGCCAAAACTGGGTTAAATTGTGTTTCAGCCAAAAAATCGATTTTAGCAAAGAGGTACCTCTTTCCAAAAAAATTGGCCAAAAATTTTTTTTGCTTAAATGCATGCGATTTACGTTTTTTCGGAAGCTTCTGCGCATTTGAAACTCCTTTCAATACTTATTTATTAGAAATAAATGCCTTTTGGCCAAAAATGGGTTAAATTGTGTTTCAGCCAAAAAATCGATTTTTAGCAAAGAGGTACCTCTTTCCAAAAAAATTGGCCAAAAAATTTTTTTGCTTAAATGCATGCGATTTAAGTTTTTTCGGAAGCTTCTGCGCATTTGAAACTCCTTTCAATACTTATTTATTAGAAATAAACGCCTTTTGGCCAAAAATGGGTTAAATTGTGTTTCAGCCAAAAAATCGATTTTTAGCAAAGAGGTACCTCTTTCCAAAAAAATTGGCCAAAAAATGTTTTTGCTTAAATGCATGCGATTTAAGTTTTTTCGGAAGCTTCTGCGCATTTGAAACTCCTTTCAATACTTATTTATTAGAAATAAACGCCTTTTGGCCAAAAATGGGTTAAATTGTGTTTCAGCCAAAAAATCGATTTTTAGCAAAGAGGTACCTCTTTCCAAAAAAATTGGCCAAAAATTTTTTTTGCTTAAATGCATGCGATTTACGTTTTTTCGGAAGCTTCTGCGCATTTGAAACTCCTTTCAATACTTATTTATTAGAAATAAACGCCTTTTGGCCAAAAATGGGTTAAATTGTGTTTCAGCCAAAATATCGATTTTTCCAAAAAAATTGGCCAAAAATTTTTTTTGCTTAAATGCATGCGATTTACGTTTTTTCGGAAGCTTCTGCGCATTTGAAACTCCTTTCAATACTTATTTATTAGAAATAAACGCCTTTTGGCCAAAAATGGGTTAAATTGTGTTTCAGCCAAAAAATCGATTTTTAGCAAAGAGGTACCTCTTTCCAAAAAAATTGGCCAAAAAATGTTTTTGCTTAAATGCATGCGATTTAAGTTTTTTCGGAAGCTTCTGCGCATTTGAAACTCCTTTCAATACTTATTTATTAGAAATAAACGCCTTTTGGCCAAAAATGGGTTAAATTGTGTTTCAGCCAAAAAATCGATTTTTAGCAAAGAGGTACCTCTTTCCAAAAAAATTGGCCAAAAATTTTTTTTGCTTAAATGCATGCGATTTACGTTTTTTCGGAAGCTTCTGCGCATTTGAAACTCCTTTCAATACTTATTTATTAGAAATAAACGCCTTTTGGCCAAAAATGGGTTAAATTGTGTTTCAGCCAAAAAATCGATTTTTAGCAAAGAGGTACCTCTTTCCAAAAAAATTGGCCAAAAATTTTTTTTGCTTAAATGCATGCGATTTACGTTTTTTCGGAAGCTTCTGCGCATTTGAAACTCCTTTCAATACTTATTTATTAGAAATAAACGCCTTTTGGCCAAAAATGGGTTAAATTGTGTTTCAGCCAAAAAATCGATTTTTAGCAAAGAGGTACCTCTTTCCAAAAAAATTGGCCAAAAAATTTTTTTGCTTAAATGCATGCGATTTAAGTTTTTTCGGAAGCTTCTGCGCATTTGAAACTCCTTTCAATACTTATTTATTAGAAATAAACGCCTTTTGGCCAAAAATGGGTTAAATTGTGTTTCAGCCAAAAAATCGATTTTTAGCAAAGAGGTACCTCTTTCCAAAAAAATTGGCCAAAAAATGTTTTTGCTTAAATGCATGCGATTTAAGTTTTTTCGGAAGCTTCTGCGCATTTGAAACTCCTTTCAATACTTATTTATTAGAAATAAACGCCTTTTGGCCAAAAATGGGTTAAATTGTGTTTCAGCCAAAAAATCGATTTTTAGCAAAGAGGTACCTCTTTCCAAAAAAATTGGCCAAAAAATGTTTTTGCTTAAATGCATGCGATTTAAGTTTTTTCGGAAGCTTCTGCGCATTTGAAACTCCTTTCAATACTTATTTATTAGAAATAAACGCCTTTTGGCCAAAAATGGGTTAAATTGTGTTTCAGCCAAAAAATCGATTTTTAGCAAAGAGGTACCTCTTTCCAAAAAAATTGGCCAAAAAATTTTTTTGCTTAAATGCATGCGATTTAAGTTTTTTCGGAAGCTTCTGCGCATTTGAAACTCCTTTCAATACTTATTTATTAGAAATAAACGCCTTTTGGCCAAAAATGGGTTAAATTGTGTTTCAGCCAAAAAATCGATTTTTAGCAAAGAGGTACCTCTTTCCAAAAAAATTGGCCAAAAAATTTTTTTGCTTAAATGCATGCGATTTAAGTTTTTTCGGAAGCTTCTGCGCATTTGAAACTCCTTTCAATACTTATTTATTAGAAATAAACGCCTTTTGGCCAAAAATGGGTTAAATTGTGTTTCAGCCAAAATATCGATTTTTCCAAAAAAATTGGCCAAAAAATGTTTTTGCTTAAATGCATGCGATTTAAGTTTTTTCGGAAGCTTCTGCGCATTTGAAACTCCTTTCAATACTTATTTATTAGAAATAAACGCCTTTTGGCCAAAAATGGGTTAAATTGTGTTTCAGCCAAAAAATCGATTTTTAGCAAAGAGGTACCTCTTTCCAAAAAAATTGGCCAAAAAATTTTTTTGCTTAAATGCATGCGATTTAAGTTTTTTCGGAAGCTTCTGCGCATTTGAAACTCCTTTCAATACTTATTTATTAGAAATAAACGCCTTTTGGCCAAAAATGGGTTAAATTGTGTTTCAGCCAAAAAATCGATTTTTAGCAAAGAGGTACCTCTTTCCAAAAAAATTGGCCAAAAAATTTTTTTGCTTAAATGCATGCGATTTAAGTTTTTTCGGAAGCTTCTGCGCATTTGAAACTCCTTTCAATACTTATTTATTAGAAATAAACGCCTTTTGGCCAAAAATGGGTTAAATTGTGTTTCAGCCAAAAAATCGATTTTTAGCAAAGAGGTACCTCTTTCCAAAAAAATTGGCCAAAAAATTTTTTTGCTTAAATGCATGCGATTTAAGTTTTTTCGGAAGCTTCTGCGCATTTGAAACTCCTTTCAATACTTATTTATTAGAAATAAACGCCTTTTGGCCAAAAATGGGTTAAATTGTGTTTCAGCCAAAAAATCGATTTTTAGCAAAGAGGTACCTCTTTCCAAAAAAATTGGCCAAAAAATTTTTTTGCTTAAATGCATGCGATTTAAGTTTTTTCGGAAGCTTCTGCGCATTTGAAACTCCTTTCAATACTTATTTATTAGAAATAAACGCCTTTTGGCCAAAAATGGGTTAAATTGTGTTTCAGCCAAAAAATCGATTTTTAGCAAAGAGGTACCTCTTTCCAAAAAAATTGGCCAAAAAATTTTTTTGCTTAAATGCATGCGATTTAAGTTTTTTCGGAAGCTTCTGCGCATTTGAAACTCCTTTCAATACTTATTTATTAGAAATAAACGCCTTTTGGCCAAAAATGGGTTAAATTGTGTTTCAGCCAAAAAATCGATTTTTAGCAAAGAGGTACCTCTTTCCAAAAAAATTGGCCAAAAAATTTTTTTGCTTAAATGCATGCGATTTAAGTTTTTTCGGAAGCTTCTGCGCATTTGAAACTCCTTTCAATACTTATTTATTAGAAATAAACGCCTTTTGGCCAAAAATGGGTTAAATTGTGTTTCAGCCAAAAAATCGATTTTTAGCAAAGAGGTACCTCTTTCCAAAAAAATTGGCCAAAAAATTTTTTTGCTTAAATGCATGCGAATTAAGTTTTTTTGGAAGCTTCTGCGCATTTGAAACTCCTTTCAATACTTATTTATTAGAAATAAACGCCTTTTGGCCAAAAATGGGTTAAATTGTGTTTCAGCCAAAAAATCGATTTTTAGCAAAGAGGTACCTCTTTCCAAAAAAATTGGCCAAAAAATGTTTTTGCTTAAATGCATGCGATTTAAGTTTTTTCGGAAGCTTCTGCGCATTTGAAACTCCTTTCAATACTTATTTATTAGAAATAAACGCCTTTTGGCCAAAAATGGGTTAAATTGTGTTTCAGCCAAAAAATCGATTTTTAGCAAAGAGGTACCTCTTTCCAAAAAAATTGGCCAAAAAATTTTTTTGCTTAAATGCATGCGATTTAAGTTTTTTCGGAAGCTTCTGCGCATTTGAAACTCCTTTCAATACTTATTTATTAGAAATAAACGCCTTTTGGCCAAAAATGGGTTAAATTGTGTTTCAGCCAAAAAATCGATTTTTAGCAAAGAGGTACCTCTTTCCAAAAAAATTGGCCAAAAATTTTTTTTGCTTAAATGCATGCGATTTACGTTTTTTCGGAAGCTTCTGCGCATTTGAAACTCCTTTCAATACTTATTTATTAGAAATAAATGCCTTTTGGCCAAAAATGGGTTAAATTGTGTTTCAGCCAAAAAATCGATTTTTAGCAAAGAGGTACCTCTTTCCAAAAAAATTGGCCAAAAAATTTTTTTGCTTAAATGCATGCGATTTAAGTTTTTTCGGAAGCTTCTGCGCATTTGAAACTCCTTTCAATACTTATTTATTAGAAATAAACGCCTTTTGGCCAAAAATGGGTTAAATTGTGTTTCAGCCAAAAAATCGATTTTTAGCAAAGAGGTACCTCTTTCCAAAAAAATTGGCCAAAAAATGTTTTTGCTTAAATGCATGCGATTTAAGTTTTTTCGGAAGCTTCTGCGCATTTGAAACTCCTTTCAATACTTATTTATTAGAAATAAACGCCTTTTGGCCAAAAATGGGTTAAATTGTGTTTCAGCCAAAATATCGATTTTTCCAAAAAAATTGGCCAAAAAATTTTTTTGCTTAAATGCATGCGATTTAAGTTTTTTCGGAAGCTTCTGCGCATTTGAAACTCCTTTCAATACTTATTTATTAGAAATAAACGCCTTTTGGCCAAAAATGGGTTAAATTGTGTTTCAGCCAAAAAATCGATTTTTAGCAAAGAGGTACCTCTTTCCAAAAAAATTGGCCAAAAAATGTTTTTGCTTAAATGCATGCGAATTAAGTTTTTTTGGAAGCTTCTGCGCATTTGAAACTCCTTTCAATACTTATTTATTAGAAATAAACGCCTTTTGGCCAAAAATGGGTTAAATTGTGTTTCAGCCAAAAAATCGATTTTTAGCAAAGAGGTACCTCTTTCCAAAAAAATTGGCCAACAATTTTTTTTGCTTAAATGCATGCGATTTACGTTTTTTCGGAAGCTTCTGCGCATTTGAAACTCCTTTCAATACTTATTTATTAGAAATAAACGCCTTTTGGCCAAAAATGGGTTAAATTGTGTTTCAGCCAAAATATCGATTTTTCCAAAAAAATTGGCCAAAAAATGTTTTTGCTTAAATGCATGCGATTTAAGTTTTTTCGGAAGCTTCTGCGCATTTGAAACTCCTTTCAATACTTATTTATTAGAAATAAACGCCTTTTGGCCAAAAATGGGTTAAATTGTGTTTCAGCCAAAAAATCGATTTTTAGCAAAGAGGTACCTCTTTCCAAAAAAATTGGCCAAAAATTTTTTTTGCTTAAATGCATGCGATTTACGTTTTTTCGGAAGCTTCTGCGCATTTGAAACTCCTTTCAATACTTATTTATTAGAAATAAACGCCTTTTGGCCAAAAATGGGTTAAATTGTGTTTCAGCCAAAAAATCGATTTTTAGCAAAGAGGTACCTCTTTCCAAAAAAATTGGCCAAAAATTTTTTTTGCTTAAATGCATGCGATTTAAGTTTTTTCGGAAGCTTCTGCGCATTTGAAACTCCTTTCAATACTTATTTATTAGAAATAAACGCCTTTTGGCCAAAAATGGGTTAAATTGTGTTTCAGCCAAAAAATCGATTTTTAGCAAAGAGGTACCTCTTTCCAAAAAAATTGGCCAACAATTTTTTTTGCTTAAATGCATGCGATTTACGTTTTTTCGGAAGCTTCTGCGCATTTGAAACTCCTTTCAATACTTATTTATTAGAAATAAACGCCTTTTGGCCAAAAATGGGTTAAATTGTGTTTCAGCCAAAATATCGATTTTTAGCAAAAAATTTTTTTGCTTAAATGCATGCGATTTAAGTTTTTTCGGAAGCTTCTGCGCATTTGAAACTCCTTTCAATACTTATTTATTAGAAATAAACGCCTTTTGGCCAAAAATGGGTTAAATTGTGTTTCAGCCAAAATATCGATTTTTAGCAAAAATTTTTTTTGCTTAAATGCATGCGATTTACGTTTTTTCGGAAGCATCTGCGCATTTGAAACTCCTTTCAATACTTATTTATTAGAAATAAACGCCTTTTGGCCAAAAATGGGTTAAATTGTGTTTCAGCCAAAAAATCGATTTTTAGCAAAGAGGTACCTCTTTCCAAAAAAATTGGCCAAAAAATTTTTTTGCTTAAATGCATGCGATTTAAGTTTTTTCGGAAGCTTCTGCGCATTTGAAACTCCTTTCAATACTTATTTATTAGAAATAAACGCCTTTTGGCCAAAAATGGGTTAAATTGTGTTTCAGCCAAAAAATCGATTTTTAGCCAAAAAAATTGGCCAAAAATTTTTTTGCTTAAATGCATGCGATTTAAGTTTTTTCGGAAGCTTCTGCGCATTTGAAACTCCTTTCAATACTTATTTATTAGAAATAAACGCCTTTTGGCCAAAAATGGGTTAAATTGTGTTTCAGCCAAAAAATCGATTTTTAGCCAAAAAAATTGGCCAAAAATTTTTTTGCTTAAATGCATGCGATTTAAGTTTTTTCGGAAGCTTCTGCGCATTTGAAACTCCTTTCAATACTTATTTATTAGAAATAAACGCCTTTTGGCCAAAAATGGGTTAAATTGTGTTTCAGCCAAAAAATCGATTTTAGCAAAGAGGTACCTCTTTCCAAAAAAATTGGCCAAAAAATTTTTTTGCTTAAATGCATGCGATTTAAGTTTTTTCGGAAGCTTCTGCGCATTTGAAACTCCTTTCAATACTTATTTATTAGAAATAAACGCCTTTTGGCCAAAAATGGGTTAAATTGTGTTTCAGCCAAAAAATCGATTTTTAGCAAAGAGGTACCTCTTTCCAAAAAAATTGGCCAAAAAATTTTTTTGCTTAAATGCATGCGATTTAAGTTTTTTCGGAAGCTTCTGCGCATTTGAAACTCCTTTCAATACTTATTTATTAGAAATAAACGCCTTTTGGCCAAAAATGGGTTAAATTGTGTTTCAGCCAAAATATCGATTTTTAGCCAAAAAAATTGGCCAAAAATTTTTTTGCTTAAATGCATGCGATTTAAGTTTTTTCGGAAGCTTCTGCGCATTTGAAACTCCTTTCAATACTTATTTATTAGAAATAAACGCCTTTTGCCCAAAAATGGGTTAAATTGTGTTTCAGCCAAAAAATCGATTTTTAGCCAAAAAAATTGGCCAAAATTTTTTTTGCTTAAATGCATGCGATTTAAGTTTTTTCGGAAGCTTCTGCGCATTTGAAACTCCTTTCAATACTTATTTATTAGAAATAAACGCCTTTTGGCCAAAAATGGGTTAAATTGTGTTTCAGCCAAAAAATCGATTTTTAGCAAAGAGGTACCTCTTTCCAAAAAAATTGGCCAAAAAATTTTTTTGCTTAAATGCATGCGATTTAAGTTTTTTCGGAAGCTTCTGCGCATTTGAAACTCCTTTCAATACTTATTTATTAGAAATAAACGCCTTTTGGCCAAAAATGGGTTAAATTGTGTTTCAGCCAAAAAATCGATTTTTAGCCAAAAAAATTGGCCAAAAATTTTTTTGCTTAAATGCATGCGATTTAAGTTTTTTCGGAAGCTTCTGCGCATTTGAAACTCCTTTCAATACTTATTTATTAGAAATAAACGCCTTTTGGCCAAAAATGGGTTAAATTGTGTTTCAGCCAAAAAATCGATTTTTAGCAAAGAGGTACCTCTTTCCAAAAAAATTGGCCAAAAATTTTTTTTGCTTAAATGCATGCGATTTACGTTTTTTCGGAAGCTTCTGCGCATTTGAAACTCCTTTCAATACTTATTTATTAGAAATAAACGCCTTTTGGCCAAAAATGGGTTAAATTGTGTTTCAGCCAAAAAATCGATTTTTAGCAAAGAGGTACCTCTTTCCAAAAAAATTGGCCAAAAAATTTTTTTGCTTAAATGCATGCGATTTAAGTTTTTTCGGAAGCTTCTGCGCATTTGAAACTCCTTTCAATACTTATTTATTAGAAATAAACGCCTTTTGGCCAAAAATGGGTTAAATTGTGTTTCAGCCAAAAAATCGATTTTTAGCAAAGAGGTACCTCTTTCCAAAAAAATTGGCCAAAAAATTTTTTTGCTTAAATGCATGCGATTTAAGTTTTTTCGGAAGCTTCTGCGCATTTGAAACTCCTTTCAATACTTATTTATTAGAAATAAACGCCTTTTGGCCAAAAATGGGTTAAATTGTGTTTCAGCCAAAAAATCGATTTTTAGCCAAAAAAATTGGCCAAAAATTTTTTTGCTTAAATGCATGCGATTTAAGTTTTTTCGGAAGCTTCTGCGCATTTGAAACTCCTTTCAATACTTATTTATTAGAAATAAACGCCTTTTGGCCAAAAATGGGTTAAATTGTGTTTCAGCCAAAAAATCGATTTTTAGCAAAGAGGTACCTCTTTCCAAAAAAATTGGCCAAAAAATTTTTTTGCTTAAATGCATGCGATTTACGTTTTTTCGGAAGCTTCTGCGCATTTGAAACTCCTTTCAATACTTATTTATTAGAAATAAACGCCTTTTGGCCAAAAATGGGTTAAATTGTGTTTCAGCCAAAAAATCGATTTTTAGCAAAGAGGTACCTCTTTCCAAAAAAATTGGCCAAAAAATTTTTTTGCTTAAATGCATGCGATTTAAGTTTTTTCGGAAGCTTCTGCGCATTTGAAACTCCTTTCAATACTTATTTATTAGAAATAAACGCCTTTTGGCCAAAAATGGGTTAAATTGTGTTTCAGCCAAAAAATCGATTTTTAGCAAAGAGGTACCTCTTTCCAAAAAAATTGGCCAAAAAATTTGTTTGCTTAAATGCATGCGATTTAAGTTTTTTCGGAAGCTTCTGCGCATTTGAAACTCCTTTCAATACTTATTTATTAGAAATAAACGCCTTTTGGCCAAAAATGGGTTAAATTGTGTTTCAGCCAAAAAATCGATTTTTAGCAAAGAGGTACCTCTTTCCAAAAAAATTGGCCAAAAAATTTTTTTGCTTAAATGCATGCGATTTAAGTTTTTTCGGAAGCTTCTGCGCATTTGAAACTCCTTTCAATACTTATTTATTAGAAATAAACGCCTTTTGGCCAAAAATGGGTTAAATTGTGTTTCAGCCAAAAAATCGATTTTTAGCAAAGAGGTACCTCTTTCCAAAAAAATTGGCCAAAAAATTTTTTTGCTTAAATGCATGCGATTTACGTTTTTTCGGTAGCTTCTGCGCATTTGAAACTCCTTTCAACACTTATTTATTAGAAATAAACGCCTTTTGGCCAAAAATGGGTTAAATTGTGTTTCAGCCAAAAAATCGATTTTTAGCAAAGAGGTACCTCTTTCCAAAAAAATTGGCCAAAAAATTTTTTTGCTTAAATGCATGCGATTTAAGTTTTTTCGGAAGCTTCTGCGCATTTGAAACTCCTTTCAATACTTATTTATTAGAAATAAACGCCTTTTGGCCAAAAATGGGTTAAATTGTGTTTCAGCCAAAAAATCGATTTTTAGCAAAGAGGTACCTCTTTCCAAAAAAATTGGCCAACAAATTTTTTTGCTTAAATGCATGCGATTTACGTTTTTTCGGAAGCTTCTGCGCATTTGAAACTCCTTTCAATACTTATTTATTAGAAATAAACGCCTTTTGGCCAAAAATGGGTTAAATTGTGTTTCAGCCAAAAAATCGATTTTTAGCCAAAAAAATTGGCCAAAAATTTTTTTGCTTAAATGCATGCGATTTAAGTTTTTTCGGAAGCTTCTGCGCATTTGAAACTCCTTTCAATACTTATTTATTAGAAATAAACGCCTTTTGGCCAAAAATGGGTTAAATTGTGTTTCAGCCAAAAAATCGATTTTTAGCAAAGAGGTACCTCTTTCCAAAAAATTGGCCAAAACATTTTTTTGCTTAAATGCATGCGATTTACGTTTTTTCGGAAGCTTCTGCGCATTTGAAACTCCTTTCAATACTTATTTATTAGAAATAAACGCCTTTCAGCCAAAAAATCGATTTTTAGCAAAGAGGTACCTCTTTCCAAAAAAATTGGCCAAAAAATTTTTTTGCTTAAATGCATGCGATTTAAGTTTTTTCGGAGACTTCTGCGCATTTGAAACTCCTTTCAATACTTATTTATTAGAAATAAACGCCTTTTGGCCAAAAATGGGTTAAATTGTGTTTCAGCCAAGAAATCGATTTTTAGCAAAGAGGTACCTCTTTCCAAAAAAATTGGCCAAAAATTTTTTTGCTTAAATGCATGCGATTTAAGTTTTTTCGGAAGCTTCTGCGCATTTGAAACTCCTTTCAATACTTATTTATTAGAAATAAACGCCTTTTGGCCAAAAATGGGTTAAATTGTGTTTCAGCCAAAAAATCGATTTTTAGCAAAGAGGTACCTCTTTCCAAAAAAATTGGCCAAAAAATGTTTTTGCTTAAATGCATGCGATTTAAGTTTTTTCGGAGACTTCTGCGCATTTGAAACTCCTTTCAATACTTATTTATTAGAAATAAACGCCTTTTGGCCAAAAATGGGTTAAATTGTGTTTCAGCCAAGAAATCGATTTTTAGCAAAGAGGTACCTCTTTCCAAAAAAATTGGCCAAAAATTTTTTTGCTTAAATGCATGCGATTTAAGTTTTTTCGGAAGCTTCTGCGCATTTGAAACTCCTTTCAATACTTATTTATTAGAAATAAACGCCTTTTGGCCAAAAATGGGTTAAATTGTGTTTCAGCCAAAAAATCGATTTTTAGCAAAGAGGTACCTCTTTCCAAAAAAATTGGCCAAAAAATTTTTTTGCTTAAATGCATGCGATTTAAGTTTTTTCGGAGACTTCTGCGCATTTGAAACTCCTTTCAATACTTATTTATTAGAAATAAACGCCTTTTGGCCAAAAATGGGTTAAATTGTGTTTCAGCCAAGAAATCGATTTTTAGCAAAGAGGTACCTCTTTCCAAAAAAATTGGCCAAAAATTTTTTTGCTTAAATGCATGCGATTTAAGTTTTTTCGGAAGCTTCTGCGCATTTGAAACTCCTTTCAATACTTATTTATTAGAAATAAACGCCTTTTGGCCAAAAATGGGTTAAATTGTGTTTCAGCCAAAAAATCGATTTTTAGCAAAGAGGTACCTCTTTCCAAAAAAATTGGCCAAAAAATTTTTTTGCTTAAATGCATGCGATTTACGTTTTTTCGGTAGCTTCTGCGCATTTGAAACTCCTTTCAACACTTATTTATTAGAAATAAACGCCTTTTGGCCAAAAATGGGTTAAATTGTGTTTCAGCCAAAAAATCGATTTTTAGCAAAGAGGTACCTCTTTCCAAAAAAATTGGCCAAAAAATTTTTTTGCTTAAATGCATGCGATTTAAGTTTTTTCGGAAGCTTCTGCGCATTTGAAACTCAAAGAGGTACCTCTTTCCAAAAAAATTGGCCAAAAAATTTTTTTGCTTAAATGCATGCGATTTAAGTTTTTTCGGAAGCTTCTGCGCATTTGAAACTCCTTTCAATACTTATTTATTAGAAATAAACGCCTTTTGGCCAAAAATGGGTTAAATTGTGTTTCAGCCAAAAAATCGATTTTTAGCAAAGAGGTACCTCTTTCCAAAAAAATTGGCCAAAAAATTTTTTTGCTTAAATGCATGCGATTTAAGTTTTTTCGGAAGCTTCTGCGCATTTGAAACTCCTTTCAATACTTATTTATTAGAAATAAACGCCTTTTGCCCAAAAATGGGTTAAATTGTGTTTCAGCCAAAAAATCGATTTTTAGCCAAAAAAATTGGCCAAAAATTTTTTTGCTTAAATGCATGCGATTTAAGTGTTTTCGGAAGCTTCTGCGCATTTGAAACTCCTTTCAATACTTATTTATTAGAAATAAACGCCTTTTGGCCAAAAATGGGTTAAATTGTGTTTCAGCCAAAAAATCGATTTTTAGCAAAGAGGTACCTCTTTCCAAAAAAATTGGCCAAAAAATTTTTTTGCTTAAATGCATGCGATTTAAGTTTTTTCGGAAGCTTCTGCGCATTTGAAACTCCTTTCAATACTTATTTATTAGAAATAAACGCCTTTTGCCCAAAAATGGGTTAAATTGTGTTTCAGCCAAAAAATCGATTTTTAGCCAAAAAAATTGGCCAAAATTTTTTTTGCTTAAATGCATGCGATTTAAGTTTTTTCGGAAGCTTCTGCGCATTTGAAACTCCTTTCAATACTTATTTATTAGAAATAAACGCCTTTTGGCCAAAAATGGGTTAAATTGTGTTTCAGCCAAAAAATCGATTTTTAGCAAAGAGGTACCTCTTTCCAAAAAAATTGGCCAAAAAATTTTTTTGCTTAAATGCATGCGATTTAAGTTTTTTCGGAAGCTTCTGCGCATTTGAAACTCCTTTCAATACTTATTTATTAGAAATAAACGCCTTTTGGCCAAAAATGGGTTAAATTGTGTTTCAGCCAAAAAATCGATTTTTAGCAAAGAGGTACCTCTTTCCAAAAAAATTGTCCAAAAAATTTTTTTGCTTAAATGCATGCGATTTAAGTTTTTTCGGAAGCTTCTGCGCATTTGAAACTCCTTTCAATACTTATTTATTAGAAATAAACGCCTTTTGCCCAAAAATGGGTTAAATTGTGTTTCAGCCAAAAAATCGATTTTTAGCCAAAAAAATTGGCCAAAAATTTTTTTGCTTAAATGCATGCGATTTAAGTTTTTTCGGAAGCTTCTGCGCATTTGAAACTCCTTTCAATACTTATTTATTAGAAATAAACGCCTTTTGGCCAAAAATGGGTTAAATTGTGTTTCAGCCAAAAAATCGATTTTTAGCAAAGAGGTACCTCTTTCCAAAAAAATTGGCCAAAAAATTTTTTTGCTTAAATGCATGCGATTTAAGTTTTTTCGGAAGCTTCTGCGCATTTGAAACTCCTTTCAATACTTATTTATTAGAAATAAACGCCTTTTGGCCAAAAATGGGTTAAATTGTGTTTCAGCCAAAAAATCGATTTTTAGCAAAGAGGTACCTCTTTCCAAAAAAATTGGCCAAAAAATTTTTTTGCTTAAATGCATGCGATTTAAGTTTTTTCGGAAGCTTCTGCGCATTTGAAACTCCTTTCAATACTTATTTATTAGAAATAAACGCCTTTTGGCCAAAAATGGGTTAAATTGTGTTTCAGCCAAAAAATCGATTTTTAGCAAAGAGGTACCTCTTTCCAAAAAAATTGGCGAAAAATTTTTTTTGCTTAAATGCATGCGATTTAAGTTTTTTCGGAAGCTTCTGCGCATTTGAAACTCCTTTCAATACTTATTTATTAGAAATAAACGCCTTTTGCCCAAAAATGGGTTAAATTGTGTTTCAGCCAAAAAATCGATTTTTAGCCAAAAAAATTGGCCAAAAATTTTTTTGCTTAAATGCATGCGATTTAAGTTTTTTCGGAAGCTTCTGCGCATTTGAAACTCCTTTCAATACTTATTTATTAGAAATAAACGCCTTTTGGCCAAAAATGGGTTAAATTGTGTTTCAGCCAAAAAATCGATTTTTAGCAAAGAGGTACCTCTTTCCAAAAAAATTGGCCAAAAAATTTTTTTGCTTAAATGCATGCGATTTAAGTTTTTTCGGAAGCTTCTGCGCATTTGAAACTCCTTTCAATACTTATTTATTAGAAATAAACGCCTTTTGCCCAAAAATGGGTTAAATTGTGTTTCAGCCAAAAAATCGATTTTTAGCCAAAAAAATTGGCCAAAAATTTTTTTGCTTAAATGCATGCGATTTAAGTTTTTTCGGAAGCTTCTGCGCATTTGAAACTCCTTTCAATACTTATTTATTAGAAATAAACGCCTTTTGGCCAAAAATGGGTTAAATTGTGTTTCAGCCAAAAAATCGATTTTTAGCAAAGAGGTACCCCTTTCCAAAAAAATTGGCTAAAAATTTTTTTTGCTTAAATGCATGCGATTTAAGTTTTTTCGGAAGCTTCTGCGCATTTGAAACTCCTTTCAATACTTATTTATTAGAAATAAACGCCTTTTGGCCAAAAATGGGTTAAATTGTGTTTCAGCCAAAAAATCGATTTTTAGCAAAGAGGTACCTCTTTCCAAAAAAATTGGCCAAAAAAGTTTTTTGCTTAAATGCATGCGATTTAAGTTTTTTCGGAAGCTTCTGCGCATTTGAAACTCCTTTCGATACTTATTTATTAGAAATAAACGCCTTTTGGCCAAAAATGGGTTAAATTGTGTTTCAGCCAAAAAATCGATTTTTAGCAAAGAGGTACCTCTTTCCAAAAAAATTGGCCAAACAATTTTTTTGCTTAAATGCATGCGATTTACGTTTTTTCGGAAGCTTCTGCGCATTTGAAACTCCTTTCAATACTTATTTATTAGAAATAAACGCCTTTTGGCCAAAAATGGGTTAAATTGTGTTTCAGCCAAAAAATCGATTTTTAGCAAAGAGGTACCTCTTTCCAAAAAAATTGGCCAAAAAATTTTTTTGCTTAAATGCATGCGATTTACGTTTTTTCGGAAGCTTCTGCGCATTTGAAACTCCTTTCAATACTTATTTATTAGAAATAAACGCCTTTTGGCCAAAAATGGGTTAAATTGTGTTTCAGCCAAAAAATCGATTTTTAGCAAAGAGGTACCTCTTTCCAAAAAAATTGGCCAAAAATTTTTTTTGCTTAAATGCATGCGATTTAAGTTTTTTCGGAAGCTTCTGCGCATTTGAAACTCCTTTCGATACTTATTTATTAGAAATAAACGCCTTTTGGCCAAAAATGGGTTAAATTGTGTTTCAGCCAAAAAATCGATTTTTAGCAAAGAGGTACCTCTTTCCAAAAAAATTGGCCAAAAAATTTTTTTGCTTAAATGCATGCGATTTAAGTTTTTTCGGAAGCTTCTGCGCATTTGAAACTCCTTTCAATACTTATTTATTAGAAATAAACGCCTTTTGGCCAAAAATGGGTTAAATTGTGTTTCAGCCAAAAAATCGATTTTTAGCAAAGAGGTACCTCTTTCCAAAAAAATTGGCCAAAAAATTTTTTTGCTTAAATGCATGCGATTTACGTTTTTTCGGAAGCTTCTGCGCATTTGAAACTCCTTTCAATACTTATTTATTAGAAATAAACGCCTTTTGGCCAAAAATGGGTTAAATTGTGTTTCAGCCAAAAAATCGATTTTTAGCAAAGAGGTACCTCTTTCCAAAAAAATTGGCCAAAAAATTTTTTTACTTAAATGCATGCGATTTACGTTTTTTCGGAAGCTTCTGCGCATTTGAAACTCCTTTCAATACTTATTTATTAGAAATAAACGCCTTTTGGCCAAAAATGGGTTAAATTGTGTTTCAGCCAAAAAATCGATTTTTAGCAAAGAGGTACCTCTTTCCAAAAAAATTGGCCAAAATATTTTTTTGCTTAAATGCATGCGATTTAAGTTTTTTCGGAAGCTTCTGCGCATTTGAAACTCCTTTCAATACTTATTTATTAGAAATAAACGCCTTTTGGCCAAAAATGGGTTAAATTGTGTTTCAGCCAAAAAATCGATTTTTAGCAAAGAGGTACCTCTTTCCAAAAAAATTGGCCAAAAAATTTTTTTGCTTAAATGCATGCGATTTAAGTTTTTTCGGAAGCTTCTGCGCATTTGAAACTCCTTTCAATACTTATTTATTAGAAATAAACGCCTTTTGGCCAAAAATGGGTTAAATTGTGTTTCAGCCAAAAAATCGATTTTTAGCAAAGAGGTACCTCTTTCCAAAAAAATTGGCCAAAAAATTTTTTTGCTTAAATGCATGCGATTTACGTTTTTTCGGAAGCTTCTGCGCATTTGAAACTCCTTTCAATACTTATTTATTAGAAATAAACGCCTTTTGGCCAAAAATGGGTTAAATTGTGTTTCAGCCAAAAAATCGATTTTTAGCAAAGAGGTACCTCTTTCCAAAAAAATTGGCCAAAAAATTTTTTTGCTTAAATGCATGCGATTTACGTTTTTTCGGAAGCTTCTGCGCATTTGAAACTCCTTTCAATACTTATTTATTAGAAATAAACGCCTTTTGGCCAAAAATGGGTTAAATTGTGTTTCAGCCAAAAAATCGATTTTTAGCAAAGAGGTACCTCTTTCCAAAAAAATTGGCCAAAAAATTTTTTTGCTTAAATGCATGCGATTTACGTTTTTTCGGAAGCTTCTGCGCATTTGAAACTCCTTTCAATACTTATTTATTAGAAATAAACGCCTTTTGGCCAAAAATGGGTTAAATTGTGTTTCAGCCAAAAAATCGATTTTTAGCAAAGAGGTACCTCTTTCCAAAAAAATTGGCCAAAAAATTTTTTTGCTTAAATGCATGCGATTTAAGTTTTTTCGGAAGCTTCTGCGCATTTGAAACTCCTTTCAATACTTATTTATTACAAATAAACGCCTTTTGGCCAAAAATGGGTTAAATTGTGTTTCAGCCAAAAAATCGATTTTTAGCCAAAAAAATTGGCCAAAAATTTTTTTGCTTAAATGCATGCGATTTAAGTTTTTTCGGAAGCTTCTGCGCATTTGAAACTCCTTTCAATACTTATTTATTACAAATAAACGCCTTTTGGCCAAAAATGGGTTAAATTGTGTTTCAGCCAAAAAATCGATTTTTAGCAAAGAGGTACCTCTTTCCAAAAAAATTGGCCAAAAAATTTTTTTGCTTAAATGCATGCGATTTAAGTTTTTTCGGAAGCTTCTGCGCATTTGAAACTCCTTTCAATACTTATTTATTAGAAATAAACGCCTTTTGGCCAAAAATGGGTTAAATTGTGTTTCAGCCAAAAAATCGATTTTTAGCAAAGAGGTACCTCTTTCCAAAAAAATTGGCCAAAAAATTTTTTTGCTTAAATGCATGCGATTTAAGTTTTTTCGGAAGCTTCTGCGCATTTGAAACTCCTTTCAATACTTATTTATTAGAAATAAACGCCTTTTGGCCAAAAATGGGTTAAATTGTGTTTCAGCCAAAAAATCGATTTTTAGCAAAGAGGTACCTCTTTCCAAAAAAATTGGCCAACAAATTTTTTTGCTTAAATGCATGCGATTTAAGTTTTTTCGGAAGCTTCTGCGCATTTGAAACTCCTTTCAATACTTATTTATTAGAAATAAACGCCTTTTGGCCAAAAATGGGTTAAATTGTGTTTCAGCCAAAAAATCGATTTTTAGCAAAGAGGTACCTCTTTCCAAAAAAATTGGCCAAAATATTTTTTTGCTTAAATGCATGCGATTTAAGTTTTTTCGGAAGCTTCTGCGCATTTGAAACTCCTTTCAATACTTATTTATTAGAAATAAACGCCTTTTGGCCAAAAATGGGTTAAATTGTGTTTCAGCCAAAAAATCGATTTTTAGCAAAGAGGTACCTCTTTCCAAAAAAATTGGCCAAAAAATTTTTTTGCTTAAATGCATGCGATTTACGTTTTTTCGGAAGCTTCTGCGCATTTGAAACTCCTTTCAATACTTATTTATTAGAAATAAACGCCTTTTGGCCAAAAATGGGTTAAATTGTGTTTCAGCCAAAAAATCGATTTTTAGCAAAGAGGTACCTCTTTCCAAAAAAATTGGCCAAAAAATTTTTTTGCTTAAATGCATGCGATTTACGTTTTTTCGGAAGCTTCTGCGCATTTGAAACTCCTTTCAATACTTATTTATTAGAAATAAACGCCTTTTGGCCAAAAATGGGTTAAATTGTGTTTCAGCCAAAAAATCGATTTTTAGCAAAGAGGTACCTCTTTCCAAAAAAATTGGCCAAAAAATTTTTTTGCTTAAATGCATGCGATTTACGTTTTTTCGGAAGCTTCTGCGCATTTGAAACTCCTTTCAATACTTATTTATTAGAAATAAACGCCTTTTGGCCAAAAATGGGTTAAATTGTGTTTCAGCCAAAAAATCGATTTTTAGCAAAGAGGTACCTCTTTCCAAAAAAATTGGCCAAAAAATTTTTTTGCTTAAATGCATGCGATTTACGTTTTTTCGGAAGCTTCTGCGCATTTGAAACTCCTTTCAATACTTATTTATTAGAAATAAACGCCTTTTGGCCAAAAATGGGTTAAATTGTGTTTCAGCCAAAAAATCGATTTTTAGCAAAGAGGTACCTCTTTCCAAAAAAATTGGCCAAAAAATTTTTTTGCTTAAATGCATGCGATTTACGTTTTTTCGGAAGCTTCTGCGCATTTGAAACTCCTTTCAATACTTATTTATTAGAAATAAACGCCTTTTGGCCAAAAATGGGTTAAATTGTGTTTCAGCCAAAAAATCGATTTTTAGCAAAGAGGTACCTCTTTCCAAAAAAATTGGCCAAAAAATTTTTTTGCTTAAATGCATGCGATTTAAGTTTTTTCGGAAGCTTCTGCGCATTTGAAACTCCTTTCAATACTTATTTATTACAAATAAACGCCTTTTGGCCAAAAATGGGTTAAATTGTGTTTCAGCCAAAAAATCGATTTTTAGCCAAAAAAATTGGCCAAAAATTTTTTTGCTTAAATGCATGCGATTTAAGTTTTTTCGGAAGCTTCTGCGCATTTGAAACTCCTTTCAATACTTATTTATTAGAAATAAACGCCTTTTGGCCAAAAATGGGTTAAATTGTGTTTCAGCCAAAAAATCGATTTTTAGCAAAGAGGTACCTCTTTCCAAAAAAATTGGCCAAAAAATTTTTTTGCTTAAATGCATGCGATTTAAGTTTTTTCGGAAGCTTCTGCGCATTTGAAACTCCTTTCAATACTTATTTATTAGAAATAAACGCCTTTTGGCCAAAAATGGGTTAAATTGTGTTTCAGCCAAAAAATCGATTTTTAGCAAAGAGGTACCTCTTTCCAAAAAAATTGGCCAACAAATTTTTTTGCTTAAATGCATGCGATTTAAGTTTTTTCGGAAGCTTCTGCGCATTTGAAACTCCTTTCAATACTTATTTATTAGAAATAAACGCCTTTTGGCCAAAAATGGGTTAAATTGTGTTTCAGCCAAAAAATCGATTTTTAGCAAAGAGGTACCTCTTTCCAAAAAAATTGGCCAAAATATTTTTTTGCTTAAATGCATGCGATTTAAGTTTTTTCGGAAGCTTCTGCGCATTTGAAACTCCTTTCAATACTTATTTATTAGAAATAAACGCCTTTTGGCCAAAAATGGGTTAAATTGTGTTTCAGCCAAAAAATCGATTTTTTAGCAAAGAGGTACCTCTTTCCAAAAAAATTGGCCAAAAAATTTTTTTGCTTAAATGCATGCGATTTACGTTTTTTGTGTTTCAGCCAAAAAATCGATTTTTAGCAAAGAGGTACCTCTTTCCAAAAAAATTGGCCAAAAAATTTTTTTGCTTAAATGCATGCGATTTACGTTTTTTCGGAAGCTTCTGCGCATTTGAAACTCCTTTCAATACTTATTTATTAGAAATAAACGCCTTTTGGCCAAAAATGGGTTAAATTGTGTTTCAGCCAAAAAATCGATTTTTAGCAAAGAGGTACCTCTTTCCAAAAAAATTGGCCAAAAAATTTTTTTGCTTAAATGCATGCGATTTACGTTTTTTCGGAAGCTTCTGCGCATTTGAAACTCCTTTCAATACTTATTTATTAGAAATAAACGCCTTTTGGCCAAAAATGGGTTAAATTGTGTTTCAGCCAAAAAATCGATTTTTAGCAAAGAGGTACCTCTTTCCAAAAAAAATTGGCCAAAAAATTTTTTTGCTTAAATGCATGCGATTTACGTTTTTTCGGAAGCTTCTGCGCATTTGAAACTCCTTTCAATACTTATTTATTAGAAATAAACGCCTTTTGGCCAAAAATGGGTTAAATTGTGTTTCAGCCAAAAAATCGATTTTTAGCAAAGAGGTACCTCTTTCCAAAAAAATTGGCCAAAAAATTTTTTTGCTTAAATGCATGCGATTTAAGTTTTTTCGGAAGCTTCTGCGCATTTGAAACTCCTTTCAATACTTATTTATTACAAATAAACGCCTTTTGGCCAAAAATGGGTTAAATTGTGTTTCAGCCAAAAAATCGATTTTTAGCCAAAAAAATTGGCCAAAAATTTTTTTGCTTAAATGCATGCGATTTAAGTTTTTTCGGAAGCTTCTGCGCATTTGAAACTCCTTTCAATACTTATTTATTAGAAATAAACGCCTTTTGGCCAAAAATGGGTTAAATTGTGTTTCAGCCAAAAAATCGATTTTTAGCAAAGAGGTACCTCTTTCCAAAAAAATTGGCCAAAAAATTTTTTTGCTTAAATGCATGCGATTTAAGTTTTTTCGGAAGCTTCTGCGCATTTGAAACTCCTTTCAATACTTATTTATTAGAAATAAACGCCTTTTGGCCAAAAATGGGTTAAATTGTGTTTCAGCCAAAAAATCGATTTTTAGCAAAGAGGTACCTCTTTCCAAAAAAATTGGCCAACAAATTTTTTTGCTTAAATGCATGCGATTTAAGTTTTTTCGGAAGCTTCTGCGCATTTGAAACTCCTTTCAATACTTATTTATTAGAAATAAACGCCTTTTGGCCAAAAATGGGTTAAATTGTGTTTCAGCCAAAAAATCGATTTTTAGCAAAGAGGTACCTCTTTCCAAAAAAATTGGCCAAAATATTTTTTTGCTTAAATGCATGCGATTTAAGTTTTTTCGGAAGCTTCTGCGCATTTGAAACTCCTTTCAATACTTATTTATTAGAAATAAACGCCTTTTGGCCAAAAATGGGTTAAATTGTGTTTCAGCCAAAAAATCGATTTTTTAGCAAAGAGGTACCTCTTTCCAAAAAAATTGGCCAAAAAATTTTTTTGCTTAAATGCATGCGATTTACGTTTTTTCGGAAGCTTCTGCGCATTTGAAACTCCTTTCAATACTTATTTATTAGAAATAAACGCCTTTTGGCCAAAAATGGGTTAAATTGTGTTTCAGCCAAAAAATCGATTTTTAGCAAAGAGGTACCTCTTTCCAAAAAAATTGGCCAAAAAATTTTTTTGCTTAAATGCATGCGATTTACGTTTTTTCGGAAGCTTCTGCGCATTTGAAACTCCTTTCAATACTTATTTATTAGAAATAAACGCCTTTTGGCCAAAAATGGGTTAAATTGTGTTTCAGCCAAAAAATCGATTTTTAGCAAAGAGGTACCTCTTTCCAAAAAAATTGGCCAAAAAATTTTTTTGCTTAAATGCATGCGATTTACGTTTTTTCGGAAGCTTCTGCGCATTTGAAACTCCTTTCAATACTTATTTATTAGAAATAAACGCCTTTTGGCCAAAAATGGGTTAAATTGTGTTTCAGCCAAAAAATCGATTTTTAGCAAAGAGGTACCTCTTTCCAAAAAAATTGGCCAAAAAATTTTTTTGCTTAAATGCATGCGATTTACGTTTTTTCGGAAGCTTCTGCGCATTTGAAACTCCTTTCAATACTTATTTATTAGAAATAAACGCCTTTTGGCCAAAAATGGGTTAAATTGTGTTTCAGCCAAAAAATCGATTTTTAGCAAAGAGGTACCTCTTTCCAAAAAAATTGGCCAAAAAATTTTTTTGCTTAAATGCATGCGATTTACGTTTTTTCGGAAGCTTCTGCGCATTTGAAACTCCTTTCAATACTTATTTATTAGAAATAAACGCCTTTTGGCCAAAAATGGGTTAAATTGTGTTTCAGCCAAAAAATCGATTTTTAGCAAAGAGGTACCTCTTTCCAAAAAAATTGGCCAAAAAATTTTTTTGCTTAAATGCATGCGATTTACGTTTTTTCGGAAGCTTCTGCGCATTTGAAACTCCTTTCAATACTTATTTATTAGAAATAAACGCCTTTTGGCCAAAAATGGGTTAAATTGTGTTTCAGCCAAAAAATCGATTTTTAGCAAAGAGGTACCTCTTTCCAAAAAAATTGGCCAAAAAATTTTTTTGCTTAAATGCATGCGATTTAAGTTTTTTCGGAAGCTTCTGCGCATTTGAAACTCCTTTCAATACTTATTTATTACAAATAAACGCCTTTTGGCCAAAAATGGGTTAAATTGTGTTTCAGCCAAAAAATCGATTTTTAGCCAAAAAAATTGGCCAAAAATTTTTTTGTTTAAATGCATGCGATTTAAGTTTTTTCGGAAGCTTCGGCGCATTTGAAACTCCTTTCAATACTTATTTATTAGAAATAAACGCCTTTTGGCCAAAAATGGGTTAAATTGTGTTTCAGCCAAAAAATCGATTTTTAGCAAAAAGGTACCTCTTTCCAAAAAAATTGGCCAAAAAATTTTTTTGCTTAAATGCATGCGATTTACGTTTTTTCGGAAGCTTCTGCGCATTTGAAACTCCTTTCAATACTTATTTATTAGAAATAAACGTCTTTTGGCCAAAAATGGGTTAAATTGTGTTTCAGCCAAAAAATCGATTTTTAGCAAAGAGGTACCTCTTTCCAAAAAAATTGGCCAAAAAATTTTTTTGCTTAAATGCATGCGATTTAAGTTTTTTCGGAAGCTTCTGCGCATTTGAAACTCCTTTCAATACTTATTTATTACAAATAAACGCCTTTTGGCCAAAAATGGGTTAAATTGTGTTTCAGCCAAAAAATCGATTTTTAGCAAAGAGGTACCTCTTTCCAAAAAAATTGGCCAAACAATTTTTTTGCTTAAATGCATGCGATTTACGTTTTTTCGGAAGCTTCTGCGCATTTGAAACTCCTTTCAATACTTATTTATTAGAAATAAACGCCTTTTGGCCAAAAATGGGTTAAATTGTGTTTCAGCCAAAAAATCGATTTTTAGCAAAGAGGTACCTCTTTCCAAAAAAATTGGCCAAAAAATTTTTTTGCTTAAATGCATGCGATTTACGTTTTTTCGGAAGCTTCTGCGCATTTGAAACTCCTTTCAATACTTATTTATTAGAAATAAACGCCTTTTGGCCAAAAATGGGTTAAATTGTGTTTCAGCCAAAAAATCGATTTTTAGCAAAGAGGTACCTCTTTCCAAAAAAATTGGCCAAAAAATTTTTTTGCTTAAATGCATGCGATTTAAGTTTTTTCGGAAGCTTCT